>JAQZBX010001478.1:71771-82635 GCA_029593785.1 Cabassous unicinctus | reverse complement strand
AGGGAGGAGAGATAAATAAATAAATAAATCTTTAAAAAAAGAAAAAGAAGGAGGCATCTGACATATCTACAGTTAAGCTGTTGTACACGACAGGCAAAACCAGCAACAACAGATGGAAAATGAGCTCTAAATCTTAACCTCCCCTTGGCTTTTTGAGATAAAAAAAGAGTGACAGGAAAATTAATGGCGGCAGGCTCAGAACAGAAAGGACTGTCCAGATGCTTGTTTGTTTTGCTCTTGTTGCTATCGTGAATACTGTTGTCATTGTTTCTTTCCATTTTTTTCCTCTTTTCTTCCAGTGAAGACACACGGGCTGACAAATTTAAAGAGCAGATGAGTGTTTGGGAGCAGATATCTGCAATGATCTTTCAAGGATTGGTTGTGAGCAAGGAGGAAAGCTTTAGTAGGCTACTAATGTGTAAAGCCTGCTAGGAGGGAGAGAAGAGGCATTATGGAAGAGCATCGATATCCAGAGTCAGAGTCTCAGCCCTGACTTTGTCCATTTCCAAATGAAAGCTGACAATTGAACTCTAAGTTCCGGAAAGATGAGCCAGTATGATGCATTCAGTTAATTACCTGACACAAATGCATGCACACTGGTCTGAGTTCATAATCGAGTCTCTCCTGACTGCCTGGTTAGTTTGTAGCCAATGGACCCTATAAATCAGGTATTTTATCTGCATTTTACTTGGCGATGGCCTCTTAATATTTAAACCAACTTTCTGGCCTCCTCTAGAGAACCTTAAACAGTGCGTGCAGTTGTAGGTGCAGAGGAGACACAAGTAGTTAAAGGCATACATTCTGTATGGTTGTATCTTTGTTGTTTTACTCCCGTACCTCCTTAGTACTGCTTTCTTCACCATCTGATTTGAATTTTATAACATTAAATTTTATTACATATTCATGTAAGTTGGAGTTAATCTGCTCATGAAACATTGTGGATATTAATTAATAAAAATACTAGAAATCAAGAAATATTATTGCAATAATAGCACAAAAGTGGGATAAAAACCAAAATTACAGCACATTGTACATGTGTACAAATGTGCACAATTGCACAATACGGGACACACATACACTCATACACATAATGTGCTTGTGTCATTTGAAAAGTTTTGAGTTAAATTAAAATTATTGCTAAATGCTGAAAACTATGACATTCATAAATTTTACCCAACTGAAGTAAGTGCATTGATTTCTTTTAGCACAAATTCATAATTCGACATAATATATTATAGAAAAACCCTGAAGTTAATTCTGCCTTCATTGTCTTGCCTAGAACTGAAGGGAGACATATTTAAATAAATATAAATGTAGGTAGTACAAAATTATAGCAAATGTATGCTGCTGGATTTCCAGGCAAGTTTATGTATAATCCCTTTTTTTCCTGGTTATTTTCCTCCCTATGGAGACAGGGAACTTGAAAAAATCCTAATGCAATGGAAAGAAACAATATAAGGAGAAAGAAGAGCTGTTTCAGTTTACCATGCGGATGAAATAGAGCAACCTAACTAAATTTTCTTCCCTATGGTTTCCCAGAGTCCAAATAGTTTCTCTCCAACTGCCTTCTAAGAGTTGCTGTGACGCTCAAAGTAAAAAAGTAATTTGTCATAACTTCTAAGTACTTTACAAATACGTCATCATATAAATTAAACACACACACAATCAATTTCCATTTCATAAAAGTACTTGGGTAGATATATTTGAATTATTTGGTGGGATTCCTTTTCCAAAAAACATTCATATCTTCTCTCTCTCCCTCTCTCACTGTCTCTCCCATTTTCTTTTTCTCTTGCTACTTTTCTCACCATAAATAATTTTCTATTTTAAACCCGATGCTTATTTGACACACTCTTTCTTTGAACATGCTATTGAGTCAGCCTGTTCCAAAGAACATTACATAGATCATATTAAAGTAAACACAATTCCAACTCAACTTTAATGACATTTTAATTTATTATAATTATAAAATATGCTAAATGGCAGTTTAAAAATTAAATGAAAAATTTCACACAGTATATTAACACCTGTCAGTTAATTGAAAGGAAATGTTGGCTGAGTGGATTAGGTTTTGAAAGCTAAGATGTCAAAAAGAGTTTTGGTTAAATAAATATGAAATTCATTTTCTATTTAGGGAACATAATGCAGAAGAATCATTGATCTAGAAAGAATGAACTTCAAGGAATTGCATGGTACAGTTTTCCAGAATAGAAGAATACATAATAAGTATTAACGTATACTCATCTAATACTAGAGCACCAAAATACATGAAGTAAACATTGACAAAATTGAAGGGAGGAATAATAGACAGCTCCTAAATAATAGTGGGAGATTTCAATATACAAGTTTCAAAATCTGAAGAACATGTAGACATCAGATAAATAAGAAAACAGAAGACTTGAGCAATATCATAAACCAACTAGACCAGATATATATAGAACTCTCCACCCATCAACAGCAGAATACACATTTTTTTCAAGTGCACATGGCTAATTCTCCAGGATAGACCATATGTTAGGCCACAAAACAAATGTCAATGAATTTTAAAAGACTGAAATCATACAATGTATCTTCTCCAAACACAAAGGAATGAAGCTAAAAATTAATAACAGATGGAAAAGTAGAAAAGTCACAAACATATTGAAATTAAACAACACACTCAGAAAATAAATGGGTCAAAGAAGATATCACAAGGAAAATCAGAAAATTCATAGAGATGAGTGGAAATGGAAACACAAGACACAAAAATGAATAGAATGCAGCAAAAAATGCTTGAAGGACAATTTCTATCTCTAACATACATTAAAAAAGAAGAAAGATCTCTTATCAATTACCTAACTTCACATCTTGAGGAGCGAGTTGCACACACACAAAAACTAAAATTGGTAGAAGAAAGGAAATAATAAAGATTACAGTGGAAATAAATGAAATAGGGAACAGAAAAACGAGAAAAATCAATGAAACCAAAAGTTATTTCTTTGAAAAGATCAATAAAATTTAAAAGCATTTTGCTTTTAAATACAAATAGACAAATGAGCACAAATTAATAACTACTGCTCTTACAGAAATTAAAAGAATAAAAGAATACAATGAACAAATGTACATTAACAGATCAGAAAACTAGAAAAAAATGGATAGACTCCTAAAACACACAACTTACCTAAACTGACTCAAGAAAATTGAAGAGCTCAACAAACTACAGCAAGTGATGAGATTGACTCTTTAAGCAAAAACCTGTCAATTAAAAAAAATCCAGGCAAAATGGCTTCACCAGTGAATTCAACCAAAAATTCAAAGAAAAATTAATACCAATACCTCTAAAACTTTTCCAAAATTTGGTAGAGGAAGGAACACTTCCAAACTTATTCTATGAAGCAAGCATTATTCTGATACCAAAGCCAGATAAGGCCATCACAAGAAAAGAAAACTACAAAACAATTTTTCACGTGAATATAGATGCAAAAATAGTCAACAAACTGCTACCAAAATGAACCCAACAACATATTACAAAATTATACACCACAACCAAGTGGGAGATATCCCTGAAATTCATGGGTGGTAAAAGATAAATCAATCAATGTAATATGCCATATTAATAAAATGAAGGAAAAAATCACAAGACCATCAGCCACAATTCTCAAACACTTCTGGGTTCACTATTTATTCAGTCACTATATTATTGTTTGGTTTTCTTTACCCTTTTCAATCACAATCCCTTTTATAAACCAGCTGTGTTAGTTCTATTCATTGCAATGTGTTACCATTAACTCTATCCATTTCCACACTTTTACAGTCAAGTTAATTAAAACTTCTACATACACTAAGCATCAGTACCCCTTCTCAGGCCATCTCCTATCTCCTGATTACCTGTACTCTAGGTTTTAACTCCATGAGTTTATTCTTTGTAATTAGTTCATATTAGTGAGGCATGCAATAATTTGTTCTTCTATGAACTAGAACAAATGTGCATCACTATTGCAAAGTGGTAAGAATGTTGGGAAGCATGGGAAAAATACAATTAATGTAACCTATGGACTATGGTTAACAGCAATACTGTAATATTCTTGCATCAATGCCAAAGATGTACTGTGTTAATAAGAGGAGGTACAGAAAAAATATACCAAATGTATGCTATAGACCATAATTAATGGTAATAGTCTGATGATATTATCTCATAATCTGTAGCAGATGTTCCACAACAATGCAGCATGTTGGTGGAGGGGTGTTGTATGGGAATTCCACACATTATGATTGTTTTGCAAGTTCACAACTTCTCTAATAAAACTATATTTTAAAAAATCACACAAACATCTCAACTGATACAGAAAAGGCATTTGAAAAAAAAAATCCAACACCTTTTCATGATAAAATCCCTCAGAAACATAGGAATAGGAGAGAACTTCCTCAGCATGATAAGGGAGCATATGAGAAGTCCATAGCTATCAGTATACTCAATGGAGAAAGACAGAAAACATACCTCTTAAATCAGGAAGAAGACAAGGATGCCTGCTTTCATTACTGCTATTCAACATTGTATATGAAATTCTAGTTAGAGAAATTAAGCAAGAAAAAGTAATAAAAGCATCCAAATCAGAAAGGAAGAAATAACACTATCTCTATTCTCAGATGACATGGTAATTTACATAGGAAATCTCAAAGAATTAACAAGAAAACAAATAGAGCTAATAAATGAATTCAGCAAAGTTGCTGGCTAAACATTAACCTACAAAAACCACTTGGGTTTCTATACATCAACAAGGAAGAATCCAAAATGTTAACTAAAATGGCAATTCCATTCACAATAGCATCTAACAGGATGAAATATCTAGCTATAAATTTCACCGAAGATGTGAAGTACATGTACACTTAAAATTAAAAAACACTGCTGAAAGAAATCAAAGACCTAAATAAATGACAAGACATACTGTGTTCCTGGAGAGGAAAACTTTATGTTGTTACGTTTTTGACACAACCCAAAGCAATATACAGATTCAATGGAAACTTTATGAAAGTCTGAGCAGCATTATTTGAAATGGAAAAGCTCATCATCAAATTCACATGAAAACACAAGAAGCCCAAGTAGACAAATCAATCATGGAAAAGAAGAAAACTTGGAGTTATGCTACTACTTGATTTTAAAACTTACTACAAAGACACAATAATAAAAACAGTGTGGTACTGGCATAAAGATAGACATATAGACAAAAGGAATAGAATAACTTCTAGTCTAGAAATAATCCCACGCATCTATGTTTATGTGATTTTTAACAAGGATACCAAGTACATTTTAAATGGGGACATAATGACTCCTCAACAAATGGTGCTGAGAAAACTGGATGTCCACATGCAAAAAAAAGGGGGGGGGGTGGTATTTGGACCACTGCCTACACCATATATAAAAATTAACTCTTGAACACTCAAGGCCCTAAAACATAAGAGCTAAACCCATAGAACTCTTAGAAGAGCATATATGATCTTGGATTTAACAGTGATTTCTTAGATATGAACCAAAAGCAGGAGCAACAAAAGGAAAAAGATAGATAAAATGGATTTCATCAACTTTAAAAATTCTTGTATGTGAAAGGACATTGTCAAGAAAGTGAAAAGGCAACCTATGAAATGGGGTCAAATAATTGGTAAACATATATTTGAAATGGATTTAATATTCACAGTACTTAAAGAAATCCTACAACTTAACCACAAAAAGACAAGCAACTCAATTAAAAAGTGAGCAAAGGCCTCGAACTGTTTTTTTGGAAGAGATACACAAAATGGCCAAGAAGAGATTTTAAAATGAGTCAGGAGGTCATTCCAGAGGTTACGCTTATGCAAGTCTCAGGCAGATTTCACTAACTGCCACAGTAAACAGTGCCTCAAACAAGAATGCTCTAGGGACATCCAAACGTGAAAGGCAAGGAACACAACTTCATAAGATCAACACCCCTTCAAGGGCCCTGTTTGGAATATATGATAGTCTATTTCCTCAATATCACATATACTCATTTATAATTCCCCTACTCACAATTCTTTTTACTCCTTTTATTTGAACCTATAATTTTCAATATACCTGTTAAATATATCTCTCACAGACTTAAGTCTTTGGATTGTTCACGTGTCAGTTGAGTCCTGAATCCCAACAGAGTTGTACCCAACTTCTACTCTCCAGTTCTTCAGGCTTTCCCTGGCCAACCAACAAGTCCCATCCTGGAAAACAAGGAAAGTCAACAACTGCAAGCAAAACAATTCCTTCCATCTGCCCCATAATATCTAAGTCCCTTCTCAGCCTGAAGCAGTCAAAGCAGACATCATCCCAAATTCCTCAATATTGACGAATGAACAAACATAGGGGAAGTGTAACCACAGACAAAGTAGATTTATTATTCTTGTAGTTATTATCTTGTGTTTATGTTACAACTTATAACATTGATCTAAAGACAGTGGTTGCCAGGGATTCAGAAGGGAAGGGGAGGAGGGATTATAGGTAGAAAACAGGGCATATTTAGGCCAGTGAAAGTTTTCTGTATGATACTACAATGACAGACACATGGCATTATATATTTGTCAAAGCCTATAAAACTGTACAGAACAAAGTGTAAACCATAATGTAAACTAGACTTTGGTTAGTAGCAATGCTTTAATATTGGTTCATCAATTGTAACTAATGTTTACCATACTAATGACAGATGTTAATAATTGGGGAGACTATGTGTTTTTGTGGGAAGTGGGGGTTATATGGGAATTACCTATACTTTTGGTTTAAGACTTCTGTTAATGTAAATCTAAAACTTCTCTAAAAATAAAGTTTATTGCAAAAAAAAAAGCGAACAAAGGGTTTGAATAGACAGTTTTTCAAAGAAAATATACAAAACGGCCAAAAAGCACATGAAAACATGCTCAATGCCATTGGTTATCAGTGAATTTATGTCAAAACCAAATGAGTTACCATTTTACACCCAGTAGAATGGATATAATTTTTAAAAAAGAAAGAAAAGAACAAATGTTGGAGATGATTCAGGGCAGTTGGTGATATTGTAAAATACTGCAGCCACTGTGAAAATCTATTTGGAGTCTCCTTAGAAAGTTGAACATAGAACTACCACATGGGTTAGTGAAATTATTGCAACCCAGCTGTGCTCAGTGAAATGTGAGGTGAACAGAAATATACGTTTCCCTGCCTTCTGAGAAAGTATGTTTATTTTTACTTGTTTAGTTCTTGTATATATATGTTTTTAACATATATATACATGTGTTTCTTTATTGAAGTGTGACATTCATACATGAACATGCTTAAACAATAAGTATATAGTAAAAGTTGTGAACTTACAAAATAGACATGCATAACATTATACAGGGGTCCTGTACATGAAAATAAAATATGACAGATAAAACCCAAAGGTCAAAATGGGAAAAATAAGAACTGCCTTTACACTAATAACATTGAATGTTAATGGATTAAAGTCCGCCATCAAAAGACTCAGACTTGCGGAATGGATGAGACTATGAGCCATCTATATCCTGGCCCTTTTGAAAAATGGATTATTGGAAGAGCAACAAACTTTAATCAGGAAAGGCTAGACTGACTTATATTGGACAGTCCCTCAACCTGTCCTAAATCTGATGACAGTAAGAAACACCATGTCTCTACGTCAATAATGAGAACATAGGTTTGCATGGGCTGAATTTTTGAAGATGTGGAGAACATGAAAGAAATACTGGAGACATTTAAGAGCAGCTTCCGTGAGGATTTAGGGAAATATGTGGATTAAGATGAACTGTAGGACCTTTTGCTGAGTCATGAATTGCAATTTTGTTTTGGCCTCTCTTTGAAAAGTTGCAGGAGGCATTTACATTGCTACTTCATTATTTTAATTGGGTATCAGACTGGTTTTCTTTTGATTATGATACTGTTTTGAGACAGGTTACAAGGTAGCCCAGTTCAGATCCTTGCAAATTCTATGATTTATCAGTTGCTCTCTATTTGCAGTGTTTTTAGGAGTTGTCATTTTGTTTTGTGTTCCTCTATGCTTTAATGAGAATTAGGGAAGGTTTAAGAATCGCTGCTTTCCAAATACATTTTGAACACAATTTTAACCTTTTCTTTCCTATCCTGTTTTCTTTCTATTTAAATCATAATTGTAACAATTATAGGCCAAAGTCCTTTTGCAAACATGATTCATTAATTTTCTAGTTATAGGACCAAAAATATTCAAGCTATTTTAAACAGAGATTTTGATTGTTTTCCCAAAGTAATGAAAATAAATCTCACCAAAGCTTGGCTTCATTTTGCAGAATCTCCCCTTCATAAATCGCTGAGATTTATAATACTTACTCAAGCCCATCATTTGACCTTTCTGCCAAATATAACATGACAACCAAAATGATTCTCCAAAGAGAAGAATATTCTCATTAAGTACTGTTTCCTATTATTACAGTGCTTGACTTTTAATATCAGTGACCTCTTACTTCAACATTTTACTACTAATATGTGGTTAATGCTTGAAAATAACCAGTCCATCCAAACGACCTTTTCTGCTCTCCAGTAATCCACATGTAAAAGATTGTTTTTTTTTCATAAACCAATCCCAGAAAATAATCATTAACTAGAAAATACTAACAATTAAATAATTTTTCAGAGGATTTCATTTCAAGTACCCTGTTTGGAAACGATTAAGAGAACACTGTCCATGTATTCCAAGAGAATCCAATTAAACTAACCATATAATGAGCAATGATGTTTTCTCACATTTGCCAGCAAAACCAATCAACTTAATCTATCATATACTGGTGTGCATCTATTTAGTATTCTATGTGGATGACTTAAAACAATAAATCACGTGCACATACTAGACACTCAGTAGAGGTTTTGTGAAGCAACATTTCTCAGATCCAAAGGCCTTTTAAAAAACAAACTGTCAATTCTAAACACTTTAGATTCCGGGTAACTAGGAAGTAAGAAAACACTTAATATTCTGTATGACTGTATTTCCAGGCTATTAAGTCTCTTTTTACATTCCCAACATTGTTCTTCAGTCAAATAGAAGAAATGTTATAAATTTTGCAAAAGGTAAATTGAGCTTTGTTATTTAGTGATTTTTTTATTTTTCAAATATTGTTCTAAAGATTAAGAATGAATGTGTCAATGGTTTGCCAACTGCTTTTTATGCAATTTGACTACTTATAGTTTGTACTCTATCTTACTGCAATCATTTAAATATTTACAAATATCTCTAGAAGAAATGACCATCTCTGGGTGATTTTTGTCACTTTGGAGGGAGGTCTGAGGACTGTATCCATAGCCTATATCTGATTCCCAAGGAAATTATTGTTCTATCATTAACAACCATAAATATAAAGTGTGCATATTTGTAGTTAGATTTTTAGTTGCCTGGGGCCAAATGGAGAAATGAGAAATGAAAATATTCCTTAGGAATTTTACTCATTAATATTTTTTTCTTGGTGCCTCCTAGAACATGAAGCAAATAAATAAATTTCTAACAAATAAACAGATTTCCAACAACCCCAATAAGGCAGATGAGTATAATCTAAAATAATCTTCCACTTGTTCATACTTTAAACAAATATTTATTGAGTCCTTCCTAATTTCTCAGATAAATCATCAGAATAATAGATATTTTCCATATAACTCTTCCACTGACTATATGACTTTGGTTTAGTCAATTAATCAAGGTCTCAATTTAATGGACCAAATAATACTAACCAAATAGAGTTTTCACAAGAATTGTGTGTGTATGTGTATGTGTGTGTGTAAAACATAGGACCCCAAACATAAGAGGTATATAAATATATTCTTAGTCCCTTCATTTGGTGAATTTCATTTGACAAAGAAATATATGCAATCTGGCCATGATCCTACTACAAACTTTAATTTATATTACCACTTTCTAATCACCTGATGTAGTATATCAAAATGGATTTAAAAGCACTGGTCTTTAATCTACCTATTTCATATTCTTACATGATAGAAATAGTACTTTTAAAATATTGTTATTATTTATTTATTCTGGTCACAGCCATCTGATATACTTGAAATATATTTATTTCAAATATATTATTTTACTCTATATACATTATGTTTTTTGATGTTTCACAGGTACGTTTTGACCTATTCAAAAATTCATTAACTTTACATTTATTCCAATAATTTTCAACATTTGTAATTCATCTTGTCAACACCTATTTGAAACAGAACAAAAGCAGTCACATGAAATACGTTACACTGCAACCTTAATTTTTAGATTTAGCTAATGAATAATATTTTAGTTTAAATTATGTAATTTCACTCTCATAACTTGTAGCAATGTAACTATACATTGGTTACCTATTACCAAGAAACTGTCTTTAGTCACAAAGTGACTAAAACTATTGTTTTCCTTTCCCTTCCCTGCACCTAGCAAGTACCTGTTTTCCACTCCTTTCTCTTTATCTGAGTCTAGCAAGATTGAGAAATTTACAACAGAATGTGAACAAATTACCGTGGTAACTGAATTATTAACTTTTAAAAGTAGCTAGAGACAGATACCAAAAGCATATTTCTTTGATATTCTTTCGGTTATTGTGTGGCTCGCCACCCATGGTGACAATGCCTCATGAACTCTTGAACTCATTCATATGCCCTATAGGTATACCCCAGGTGAACCTGCTCCCACATATCTCCCATCACTGACACCCCACACCAATGATCCTCCCCTGCCACAGTTGTAACCCTTCTGTTATCCAAAACTTCTTCAAAAATGAAGCCAATAAAATAACCAAATAAAATTAATAAGAAAATGAAATAATGATAGTTTTTTTTTAGCCAGTTTAATTTATTTAAGAATCTTACAAAAAAAAAAAAAAAAAAAAA
>JAQZBX010001478.1:0-61997 GCA_029593785.1 Cabassous unicinctus | reverse complement strand
AAAATGTGTGACAAATCGACCAGAAGAGGCTGATCTCTATTAAAACGTGTGTCTTAACTAGGTAGCCAGCTGCTTTACTGGGGCTATATTGACTTAATAGCACATTTTAGTTCTCACAAAGCACAGGCTATGGCATATTTCACTCAGTGAATTTCATTTAACCAGTACTGTTTTGCTACATAAAATCAGATTTCACCCTAGTCACTGGCATAGGCTTAGTAGTCCTTCTGGTTCACATCTCATGTGATAACAGAAATCTAGATGAAAAAAAAAAAAAACTTATGAAGAAATCCATAAAAATGGAAAGTCAATCACTGGTAAATTTTACTCTAGACCCATCTTACTTTTCATCAAGAAATCTTAATCTAACTTTTTATGCGCCTTCTCAACTGCACACCATTAGACCATTCTTCTGCAGTTTTGGCAAACATTGAAATCCTCAAGTACACGGATTGCATATTGTCAAAAGAATCTGAATAAATTTTTAAGTTATGTGTATTAGTCAGGGTTCTCTAAGGAAACAGAATCAACAGGAGATATCTGTCAATAGTTTGAGATTTTGTAAGAGTCTCTCATGTGACTGTGGGGATGTACAAGTCCAGGTTCCGCAGGCAGGCTGCAAACCAGGGGCTCCAATGAAAGTCCAGTGAAGGTCCTTGATGAGTTTTTGGGAGACATTGGCTGTCCAAAGACGAGCTGGGAAATTCTCTCTGAATGCTGAAATCACTTCCCCTTATAAAGCATTCAACTGGTTGGATAAAGCGCCACTCATTGCTGACGGCAATCTCCCTGGCTGATGCAGACATAATCAGCTATCTATGCAGTAAACTCACTGGTGACTAGAGTCCATAATTGTCCTTGTATTACAATTAGCCCAGTGCTTGCTTGACTAAACAACTGGGCACAATTACCTTGCCGAGTTGACACATTAGCCTAACCATCACATTATGCTTTTAAAAGAGTTTTCTTCAATAAAATATACATTTTTAATGAAATATAAGACATTATTGAGTATTTATCTCTGAGATGTGGGATTGTATGCAATTCCTGTTTTCTTTCATATTCTTTTCTTTGCAATCATATTATAATTATAAAAACAATACAAAATTTTTAAGAAAATAGAGAAAGCCTTATGTCTTTTTCCAAGTGTTCTGGCAAGCCTAATGCTGGGTCCTGTGGATGTGAACTCATTTGTAAGTGGAATCTTTGAAGATCCCATTTACATGAAGCCAAACTGAACCAGGGTGGATTTTAACCCAATTTGACTGGAGTCACTATAATCAAAGGAGATTTGAACATGGAAGTAGAAACCACAGGAGGAGATTGAAAGTGAGAGATGACCATGTGATGGAAGCAGGGATTAACTGTTGGTAAGACCAGAACACAGCAAACTTTGGAAAAGGCATGGCTTGGCAATACCTTGATTTTGGACTTCAAGTTTCCAAGCTGTGAGCTAATAAATTGCTGTTTTTTAAGCCAAGTACACTGTGGTATTTGTCACAGTAGTTCTCTAGGACTAAGATACCAAGTATACATGGAATGAACAATTGTAAAAATTAGGCCCAATTGTAGCTGGCACTGATTTCCTGATTCTTAGTTACATCATACTAAAGAAATCAGAGATTCACCAAAGTTATGAGAAAGTTTAACACAAGGAAAATACACACACTCAGATGGGATGGTGGGCATGCTCAAGATAGAGATTCACCCACCCCTTATAGGGCTTTCTGGTTTTATTGGCCATCATTGGGGTTAGGGTTTATGCTGATTAGAGTATTTAAGACAAAGCAGGGAAAATTCATTGGGTGTTTTGGTTTTTAAGGGTTGTTGTGCAGTGGTAATTGGTTTCTGGCTATTGCTCTTGCTGCATGAGGGGCTTATGAAAATAGGTGGGTGGTAGGGACTTTCCTGTTTTTCTCCTTCTTTCTTTTGGGTGGACACTGCAAGCTGCATTCCCATAACTGGATTGGGCATGTCAGCAGGCACAAACTGCCAGAGCTGCTTCCACAGCTGATGGGTGAATACTGCAAGCTGCCTCTTGATAACTTGCCTACATGAGACCATCAGGATGTTGCTTCAGTCTTTTCTACTGGGTGGTGTTTACGTGGAAATTTATTGGTTTTTCCGCCTCTCCTCCTTAGGTCCCTATTCTCTTCTGCTTCACAATTATATATGCAAGCACTTTCCTAACACTTGAGCATTTTTTGAATCCAATCATAAAGTTTACTGACTGAAGGTCAACTTGGAAAGTATCTAGTTGAGCGTTTCCCTAAAACACCACTACAATATGTCAATGGGCCTGCTCTACACCAAATTGACAAACTATGGCCTATGGGATGAAGTTGGTCATGCATCTCATTTTTAATGGACCACAAGTGCATGGATTTTACATTTTTAAAGAGTAATATTCTAAATGGCTATAGAAGTATCTACATAATAGCCTCAGTTTTTTGCCAATATCTGAAATATTATCTGGTTCTTTAAGAAATGATTCACTGATCCCTGTTCTAAACAAAAAGTGGTCCAAATACAAATAGATGTGGGAAACTGTCAGTTATAAAATGAACAGGTTTGTTTCATTCAACACTCCTCAACCCTTTAATATGCTCTTATGTATTTTAACTTCAAATATTTAAATATTTAAAAAATATATTTAAATATATATATATTTAGCATGCTCTTATGTACTTTAACTTAAATATTTAAATATATATATACAGCCTCCCCAAACCATTTGACCAAGGAAAATTTTTTTTCTGGCAAAACCTTTTATATATTCTAGGTCATTGTTCCACAGAAGACTATTTGATGTTAAGGGAGGTGCACATGTTAATTTACTAGTGGAAGTTTTCTCTGTACGTTTGAGAGAATCCATGGAAAATATTTACCATGTTCAAGACCTGAATGGAACACTATAGAAAGGAGCTGGTGATGGTGCCAAACATTGCCTCTGCCTGCTAGTAGTTTATGATCACTTTGAGGAATATAAGAGAATTGCTATTGTTTGCTTAAGTATAGAATGATATCCTCTCAAAGACTTAGCTAACAGTAGGAGAGGTCGTGAATTAAATATAGATTTACTATTTGCTTGTTTGGGAGAGTGGGAAGGAGGGATGAAAATCAGTGACCTTCCCTAGGTAGGGGAATTCAGGCATCATGTTTCTGAAAACATGCATCTCTTTATCCACAAGAAAGGGTAAGCTGACTTTTTAGTGTTTGAATGTGATGCTGAGGACTATAAAACTCTAGTTCTACCATTTGCACGTCAATATTTAAAGGAAACAGGAGAATGACGAATAGAAGATAAGAAAGAGACAGGAAGAGCGAGTGTTGACTAAGGGGGTTGACCTCACAGTATAGTCTTGAGGGTGTTCCAGGGGTTTGTCAAGGGTCAGAAATTCTGGAGCAGTAGACGGACCTCTGTGAGTGAGAAAGAGTAACTGGCTCCATAAAGCCTGAGACCAACATGAAGGCCAAGGGAAGAGGCTCCTCGGCAAGCTTGCCCTATCTCCAGAATCACGCTTGGAAATAGTCTTCGAAATTAGAAAAAAATAAAATAAAAGGTATGGGTTTGAATCCTGTCTCCTGACATCTAAATAAGATGAAAGTTTCATTGTTTACATGATGGGGATGATAATACACGAATCTCACTGATGTGCTTGAAGTCTAAGTAATATATCTATCCAGAGCAACTTACACAGTGCCAAGCTCTTAGTGAAATCTCAATAGATGTTAACTCTAATTTTGTTATATTATCTTGCAGGTGATTGGGTATGGTAATTGGAGAACTTGAGAGACAGAAGAATTCAGGTGAGCAGAAAAGACAGGTAACCACTGTTCACTAATTTCTACCTCTCCTTTATATTTGGGTGTATGAGATGCTTGCACTTTCTCAGTCCCTGAAAAGCAGAGGTGGCCATGCAACATCCCTAAGCAGGTAATATGTGAGGGCAAGATGTGAGATTCCTCCAAGAGGAAGCATCTATTTGCCAGGGCTCAGCTTTCCAGTGTGTTCTTCTTCCGGAACAGGGATCACAGAGACACTTATTGACATGGAGGTGCCATAAAATGCAAGCAGTCTAGAATACTGAGCTAACACCTGAGACACAGCTGTCCTGGGAGTTACACAGACCCAGAGGGGACTTTGTGAGAGAAATACCATTTTTGCGTGTGTGGCTAATTCACTGCGATTGTTTATTACAGAAAACTGTAGTCTATTTTAACTGATATAATTGTACCTGGAAAAAAACTGAGCAACTCATTATCATTCAGGGAAGATTGTTTGAATTTATGTGGGTGCATTTTCTTGTTTTCCCCACTTCAGCCTTCCCAAAGTGCAACCCAGAGTATGATGCATGGAATAAAATAGATACACATGAATACAGGGAAAAGTAAAATGTCTTCTAGCATTTGGGGACTTCTATAAAAACGTTGTATATGCTGTACTGTACTTTGTGTGTCAAGTAGTTGATTTCACCAACTAATTTTCAGCCACAGTCTGCTGCTTGCACTAAAAAAAGAATACACTGCTCAGAATGCATATTGACAAATGCCTGATTCTTTGTAGTCCTAATGAATAGAACAGGTTGTCATAACAAATTGCTCTCCCATAGAACAGGTTTTTTGGGAAAAAAAAGTCAATAGAGAGAATGTCAACGATTCTTGGGCTTTTCAGTTTACGATAAGCAAAGAGCAATACCGTTTATTTAAATGACCACGCATTACACCAGCTATAATTCTTTCCACATTCATGACAACTTGGCATTTCCCTAGGAATATTTCTACAAGAAAATCAGCAACCCTGTAGACTTTTAAAAATTATTATTTTGCTTTCTATTCTATGAATTCTATATGCATGGTGTCTCTATAGGTGGTGTAAATAACCCGTGTTGCAAGCTAAGATTTGAATAAAAGAGAAAATAATTTGTTGCTTAATACGTTACATTTTGCCATACTATGGATGAGAAATTTGAATATTTATTATAATAGGAAAATTGTCTCAGGTCATTTCAACATCTAACATGGAATATAATATATGTATTTATTTCTGTTTTAGTTGAGTAGTATAATTGGTAGTGCTTATAGCTTGCAGAATTATTTGTAATAAATGCTAGCTGATGTTTAAGCATTATTTCATATATTTTCATCAATTATAAAATCAAAAATATATATTAAATTTCCTTTCAATATTTTCATCATTTATGGTTATTATGGGCATGATTTAATGGCTCTGGCTATGTAAACAATATCATCTCAAAATTGTCCTGGCACTTTCTCTTGAACAAATCTACTACTATGTTTCTGACAGCAATTACCTGTCCAGTCTCATTTAGTTACTGCTGCAATTTCCTCCATGACTCACCGTCTTACCATCATTTGAAGTTATGTTTTCGTGACTTCTAAAAAGTCCTTTCATTGCACTTTCTTTCATTACCTTCCCATTTCTGGTGAAGAAAAACAAAAGATTTTTGTTTTTTCATGCGTACTTTAAAGAGTCCCAAGATTCTAAAGGATTTCTTATAGTATATGTGTGAAGTGCTATACCTCACTGTTGTGAATTTTAATTTCTGGTTAAAGATGACATATTGTCTTATTGAGGTTAGGGGTTTAAAAGATACATCAACTGCATGACTCTGGGACACATTGGCTAGAGAAACAGCTATGCTGGGTACAGGATGACTTCAACATGTCTTTCCTGGACCAAAGAGCTACATTGCAGCCTAATGTAAATGAGGCTGGATTCTCTTCTGGTCCCTGCAGGGAGAACAATATATGCACAAAGGATTTCATCCCTTTAAAGCAGTGTCATGGCCCAAAAGAAAGGACTTGAAAACCACCCAAAGATGTAGTGTTAGATATCTCAAAGTCTCTGAATGAAAGAACATAGTTACCTCTTCAATTATGTGACTTTTACAGACTTTATTAATTCCCAAAATGCCAAGAGAGAGCTGAATGGGCAGACTGAGTGTCCCTTGCCCTAGAGATTGGGGCTAGAGAGCAAACGCACACCTTCAAGTCCTCGTCAGGCAACGTATGTCCTGTCACCTTTCAGCCCCCTACAGACCAGCCCACCAACCAACCAACCAACCACACAACCAAACACAATCCACCTAAGGTAGGATCAGTAGCCAAAGAACCAGAGAGAGGAAAGCCAGGCTGAAAAACAGGATATTCACCTGCCAGAGAACACAGATGAAGCCCACAAAACTGAGAGAGAGAGAGAGAGAGAGAGAGAGAGAGAGAGAGAGAGAATAAGAGTTTGAAATACAACACACTCACATACACACACACGAGTCTTTCTAGAGTAAAAAGGAGAGCGCAAGATTTTCTTACTACAACACCCAATAGACAGACTGAAGAAGGGGGGATACTGTTGAGAAAGTGGTCTGGAAGGTCAAGTTTAAGAAATATTTCAAAGCACAGAACAAAAAATATAAGAAAATGGATATCCTGAGGGAAATATCAGAATATTGGAGGATAGGTTCAAAAAGACTAAAATGTTTAAAGCAGGAGCTTCAGAGGGAGAATATAGACAGATAGAGAATATCCAATAGTTAAATGATGATGTGAAGAGAAGATGCTATAGAAAGAACAATCTGAGCCTGCAGTTGTAAAAGCTCCCCAAGCTCCAGAGAATAAACAGATATATATTTATATCTGGTCAAACTTCTTCATTTTTAGAATAAAGAGAAAATCCTAAAAGCTTCACAACTGAAAGCACAAAGGAAAAAAGAAGTCAGAATTTTCCTTTGCAACATTGGGCATGACCAAAGGATCACATATCCAGCTGTCAGAATGAAAAAGAAAAATATCAAACTTAAGATATGTATACATTTGATGAGCATATTGTTCACAAAAATACTGCTGAAGACTAGTCAAAAAAAAAAAAAAGAGAGAGAGAACCAGAAGAGACAACAATCTGTGAACAAAGGAAGAGAAGAGGAACCATTGGAAGGAATGGCAATAGCATTTATATATCCTGACATGGTTTAAATATGGCACTTGAAAAGAATGTATTCTGCTGCTAATTGTCAATAAGGTTAGGTGATTTGAAGTGTTCTTCAGACCTAATACATCCTGATTTACTTTTTCTCTCTGTGGTCAATCAATTAAAAAGAAAGGTGTGCTATTAATGCCAAAAATGTTTATTAATATTTCCAAATATGCATGTGAATTTACCATTTCTCCCTTAAATTCTGTCAGTTTTTGCTTCGTGTATTTTAAAGCTCTGTCATTAAGCACAGATTTAATTATAATTGTTATAGTTTCTTGATGTAGTTGTCCTTTCGTTGTGAGGTACTTTCTCTTTTTAGCCATCTAGTAATATTCCATGTCTTGAAGTCTATTTTGATATTGTTAATATAGCCTTTCTCCCTTTCTATTCTTATGATTTTCAGGGTATACTGTTTCTTTAATTATATTTTCAATTTATTCGGGTTTTTGTGTTTTAAATATTTCCCTATAGATAGAATGGAACCAAATCTGGTCTGATATTCTCCACCTTTGGATTGGATCATCCACTTTATTTATATTTAATGTCATTATTGATATGGTTATATTTAGGGATGCCATTTGCTGTTTGTTTTCTATTTTTCTCTTGTTTTTTTTTTTTTTTGTTGTTGTTGTTGTTCCTCCTTCCTTTCATTCATTTTTGTTAAGTCAATATTTCACTTATACTGTGAAACTAGAAATCCCAGTAATCATGTCATCTTATCCTTACCGTAGACCCCAATTGCTTCTGCATCCTTTGCCTGTGGCTGACGGCTGATATCTGATGAGATGGAGCCATTCCACAGCCTGGAAAATGGAAGGGATGTGCCTTATGTCTAAATGTCTGAAGGAATAAGCAGTCCAGGGGAAGCAACTCTCTGTACGGCCGTTTCTCGGTGTTTCCACAACCGCATTCCATTCCTGGTTGAAATGAAAGCTTCTGTCATTTCAACAACCAAAGTGCTCCATTCAAGAAACACAGAGAATGGGGTAGAAATAGAGGACTTTTCAGATGGAGATATTCAAAAACATCCTCCCTGGGGCTGAAGAGTGGCAACTGTGAACAAGTTAACTAATGCTTTGTTCTGCTGTTATTGGGCTAGGTATCTAATTTCTTCCTAAAGGAGCAAGCATGCATAAGTGAATAGAAGTCTCTTGCTCATTGATTGCGCTCTCTCAGCACAGCTTTCCTCAGCTCGGTATGATGAAGGGTAAGATTCACATTTATTTAAGAAACCCAATATGTAATATCCATTGCTGTAAATAAATTATTCATGCTCCAGTTAAGTGTCCATTAACCTGTATAGAATTCTCATTCCACATTATGGGTACAAACATTTTTAAAAGCAGCCTTTTTACTTTGGAATATTTTGGATTTATATAAAAGTTGCAATGATAGTGGAGAATGTTCCGTATATTCCTTACCCATTTTTGGTTTACCCTGATGTTGGCATCTCATATTATCTGGTACTTTTTGTCAAAACCAAGAAACCAACATTGGTATATTACTATTAACTAGACTCCAGACTTCTTTGGGTTTCACCAGCTTTTCCATTAATGTTCTTTTTGGGTCTCAGGACCCAATCCAGAGGCTTACATTGCATTTATTCTTGATATCACCTTAATCGTTTGTAGTCCATGGCCGTTTTGAGTCTTTCCTTTTTAATCACCTTGACATCTTTGAGGTGAATGGCATATTTTGTAATGTTGAATCCAAACTTTTTCTTTTTTTTTTTTTTTAGGGTTTTTTCAGGCTGTGTTTGAATATCTCTATACATGATCATGGGATCATGGGGAGGAATGAAAAGATGAACAGATATATTCTGGTTTGCCCATAGGGGTCACTGTGTACTGGTAAAGAAGAAGACAGGGAATCTAAGAAGTAAAGGGAAAAAATAAACTGTACTAAACAAGGAAAATATATGCACACATATAATCACATTTATGTATTGTTGTATAATCATTTTGTGGGTGGGTATAAAAATTTCCATAGTGAATACACAATTTCTCAATAAAGAGTTCTTAAATTCAGAAAAGACAGTACAGCTATAGGTAATTCAACTATGATTTAGATAATTTTATATTATAGAATCTGTGTTTCAATTTATAATAATTAATAGATGTTAAATTATAGTAGTGGAATGTAGAAGATTAGGAAGATGTAAATAAGGGAAAGACGAAAAATGATTTAAAATATTTTCACTGCTCAGATTAAATTTTAAATTAAAAGTGCTTCTCTTATTAAGAAAACAATTTCTAAAATATAGTAAATCTAAAAAATAAATTGAAAGTAAAGAATTCTATTAAGTGTGAGTATAAACGTTTTCTGTGTTTATAATTGCCCCTTAACATAGGATACTTTTGTTTAGATTATTTCATAATCTATTTTACTCTATTTCATTAACCTTCTTTATTTTTTTCAAAGCATTTATAATCTGAAATTAGCTTTTTCTCACTAGAAGGTAAGCTCTGTGAGATTAAGGACTTTATCTGTCTTGATTTTTGCTTTTTTTCCTTGGTGCCTATAAGAATTTCTCACACAAAGTAGATATTCAATAAATACAAATTATGAAAGAATAGCTTCCCTTTTACAGCTAATATGCTACATGTAGTTAAGTGATAGTAGGTATATCATTATAAAAAAGTACAAAATTAATTAGCAACGATCTCATATTTTATATATAATTTTGTTTTCAAAGTTTTCAAACTATTAGAAGCAATACTGTGCATTCTCATAGTTAATCTTGGCACACAAACTTTACTTACTTGATTTAAATTTCTAAACATGAGATTCATAGGTCAAAGGGTATTCATATTTGAAGTGTTTTCATATACTATGCCAAATTGATATTTATAACCTTTTTTCTCTTCTATCAGCTTTGTGTGAGAATATCTTGATATCTTGAATCTTTGCCAACACTGAGTTTTACCATTTACAATTGACAGTTTGAAAGATGAAAAATGGCTTCCCATTTTGTTTATATTTGCATTTCTTAGGTTAATAACAGGTTTGACTCTAGCATATTAATTTGTGAATTGTTTGTTCTTATCTTTTACTGGTTTTAATAAAGTCATTGTCTTTTCTTACCAATTTCTTGAGGATTTTCAAATAATAAAAGCATTAATCATTTTCCATTCATAGGTTATAAATATCTTTCCTAGTTTGTAATGTCTTTTATTCACACTGATAATTTCCTAATGATATTCAAACATAGTTTTTCAATTTCTAGCACTTCAATCAGTAGCTAGTGCCAAGAAAATCTGAATGTTAAAAAATTAGTTTTTAAAAAATCTTCCTTTAACTGCCTACATTTTTCTGGTATGTTTCTTGAATATTCCTTTGAATTAAATTCTTTAAAATATAATATGCTTAATACCTGTGGGTTTCTAAAAGCACTGGAAAGAAAATCACTCATGATACAGAACTTTGGGTACAGCATAGAGAAATGTTGAATGAATAATGTAGTTAGGTAAAACTGCAGTTTACTGAAAAATCATGCAGGATTATTGATTTATAAGTAATGCCAACTTAGAGGCAGTATCTGTTGGCTTCCCATGCAGGCTTTATCCTTGACTATGCCCTTTTCTTCTAAACTGCTAATTGGTGTTAATGACATAGAAGAGTGCTAATGACATAGAAGACATCCACTTAAAATGGATGGGTGAAACCAAGCTGAAGAAGATAGTAAATTCACTTTGACAGAAATCCCAAAGATTTCCATGTACTGTGAAACAAAATGATAATATGGCATCATTCTGACTCATTTTCAGTGAAAGTGCAAGATAATAGTTACTTACTGTCCCCATATTCCAAGATGAGTTGTGATATTTACCAGGCTGAATTGGAGAAGGGATTCCAAATTCAGTTTTGGAAATCCTTAGCCCCTCACCCTTATTGAGGGTATATAAAGGTAGATTAGAGAAAGCATTTCTTTAAATAATGCTTTCCTTCTCCTTTCTCTACAGCGTCCCTCAGCACAGAGTAAGAGGTGTTTCGTGTCAAAGTTTACTAAGAGGAGTTTATTCGGAACCAAAGAGGTTTCTATGTGTACCCTGGAGTCTCTCTGGAATCTGAGAATTGTAAAGTGGAAACTGTGTAGGGTGGTTTTGTGCTCTAAAGATGGAGCAAAGTAAGTATACAGAGTGTCCTATAGAGTAATAGGACAAAGAATGCACTAGAGTTTCCTGTTCACAAGATATGAGCCAAGTGAGAGAGAACTTGCCTTGGATATACATTAGATCTTACCCATTGCCTGTGTAGAATGCTTGGAGTGCAAAAAATGCCCTCATCCAGTGGGTGAACCACAAAAGGCTGAGAGAGAAAACTGAAGACACATCTTTGTCATGGATGTTGAGAGATTCTTAACCATGTGAAGGGCCCCTGAAAAACTTAACAAATGTGCTAAAAGATATGTTAGCTGATCATGCATCATGCTCTAGACAGAGGAGCCTTCAAGTAATAATTAAGTCCAGGGTGTTCTCAGGACAGAACCAGTCAAAGAAAAATATTTCCTGACAATTTCCTTCTTTACTTCTTTTTCTCTTCCCTTCCCCCAACCTGAGAGGGCTCAGAAATCACAGTCCTTAGATGGACGGGGCAGGGAAACAGTTCACATCTGTTTCTGCCTTCAAGCAAATCTAAACCAATAGATTTAATTTTCAGTTAATTTGGAAAGTTTTCTTTATTTACTAAAATTAGAACATTTGTAGAAGGGTTAAAATGATCGGGAAACTTTCTATGACCAAATGATGATTGGAAAAAAAGTGTCAAGAGCTGAGCTGAGCTGAGAGATAGCTGAGCTGAGCTGCCAAGTGTCAGAGGTAGCCAATTAAGACAATCAAGCCAAAATAAAAGTAACAGTTAAGTATTTAATCACTTACTATGATGGTACAAGCAAGAGGCTAACCCAAAGTAAGATGTCAACTCCTGCCTCATTCCATTTTCCCCATGGAATGGCACCACTGGGCAAGGGACAGATAGATCTGTGCAAAGAAATGGGGCTATCTGACTGCTAGGGAAGTCTCTTTTTGGAGGCATCTGAATTAGGAATGGAAATATGTGCAAGGTCATGACTGGCCAGGGAGGTCTGAGTCCTTGACCGCAATGCCCTTAAGAGATTTGCAGTATACTGGCTGGGTACCAAGCCTGGTCTGGGCAGTCCAGCTTTCCCCTGTGAAGTCTGCCAAATAAAGCCTTTGTCATTCCTATGGCTGGGCTGAAAAACAAAATATAGGTTATTGGCCAGGAGCTGGACTCTACAATTTGCATCGTACTTGTCCTAAAATTCACTCATGAGTGGGAGAGAAACTTGTCCCACAGAGTGGGTTTTGGTTGCCCAGTGGGGAGAGCAAAAATTTTAAAAAATCAGAACTGTTTTGTTATCTACCTGAGATCCTATTTGCTCAACATGACAGGTGGACTTATAATCATGGACTCAAATCAATAAGAACATATTTCAGAAGGAAAAACCATAAGATCAGACAACCTCATTAAGTAAAAATGCAAGGAACTAGAAAATGGTTTATGGGTGTGTTCATTTAGGGATAATTCACTGAACTATACAATTATAATTTGTTCACCTTTCTGTTTATCTGTTATAATTCAATTAAAAAAACATTTTTTTTAAAAGCACTGGCTTGAAAATGAATTTGTGGATTTACCCTTGAAAAAAGCACCAGGGTATTAACTGACCATAAGTAAAATGTGCTTGATGAAAGCTAAAACAATTCTATGCTCAATGTAGAGAAGAGTCTCATTCAGATCAAGGTATGGAGGAGACCATGCCTCTAGCACAGTAGTTGCATTCCTAAAACCTAGAAATGTCCAAACGCTCACAATAAAATTGTATATTAAAAAAGAGGTTTCCATTAAAAAAAAAAGATTTCATAAAATTTCTATATGAACCTTATAGGCATCTTTTCCCAAATCATCATTAAAATGCCAGGAAAATCTGCAGCAGTCAAAATTAGAATATGCCTCCCCACACACACATCTGTAGCTGTTTCTCTTGTTTTCTAGCCTTCCCTTCTCTGGGCAAATTAGCCCTACTAAGTGACACAGGAGCTCAGCCTGCTGGAGCCTGGTCTACAGTTCAAAGAACAATACCTCAGTGATAGAGAATGAAGAACAAGAAGAAATGCAGAGATTGCCTGAAAGAAAATTAGCTGGGAACCTGACTCAGTCTCTTTTTCCTGCTTACACACAGCTTTCAGCTATAGACACCAGGAAGGTAATGTGAATTAGTGAAGCTGTAAGAGAAATTGATTGAGAACAGATCTATAAGTTGAGGGAAATGTGATGAATTGGATGGTACGTTCCTGGAATAAAGAGACAGCTTCAAATTAGCTTCTGCCGAATGTTGCCCTGATGGCATTAGAGCTCACCTTACCATATATTGTGAATTTTGAAAGAAGCCAGAAGTCTGGATTTTTATATCTATTCATTTTTAAATGTTGTTGCCTAATTGAAAGGACTGTATGGTTTAACACTTGTAGGCCATACTAACTACGTGTATAGACTTAATTTGGCCATGGGCGATCAGTTTGGGATCTCAACATGTTAACTCTTCATTCAGTTAATCTAGAAAATTCTGAATTCAACATATTAAAGGCAGCGTACGGTGTCAAAGCATAAAGTATGAAAATACAAGATGTATAAAGAGTATAGTTCCAAATTGAGGTCTGCTCCTACTCATCTACCAAATTATTTCTTTTTATTATTATTATTATATAAGTTATATCCTTTATTTATTCTGCTGTAACCCCACTCCAAGGGTCTTTTTTAATTTTTATTATTTTTAAAGATACTTAGATTACATAAATGTTACACAAAAAATAAAAGTGATTCCCATACGCCCCACCTCCCACACCTCCCACAACCTCCCACATAAACATCCTTCATTAGTGTGGCACATCAATTGCAATTGATAAACACATCCTGGGGCTTTGCCATTAAGCATGGACCATAGTTCACATTGTAGACCACACTCTCTCCCACACAGTTCTGCATGTTGTGTGATGATATAAAATGGCCTATATCTGTCGTTGCAATGGCACTCAGGACAATTCCCAAGTCCCGCAAAAGCCCCTGTATTACAACTGCTTTTCCCTATCCCTGCCCCCAGAGCCTCCAGTGGTCACTGGCTTCACATCAATGTTGTAATTTCTTCCATTGCTACAAGACTACAAGTAAGTCCACCCTAGTCCATAGCTCTTCCGCCCATCCTGAGGAGTCTGGGATGGTGATGTCCACTCCACCTTCAATTTAGAGGGGGCTTATATCCCATGGGGAAGATGGATGGGATTATCCTGCCTGCAGCTGCAGACTCTCTCCACTCCCTGGGATGGCCGTTGTTCATCATCATCTCCCTGCCAGTTGTCCTGGGTGAGTCCAATGAGCTGTAGAGTAGGAGCTGCTGCTCTCAAAGCATAGTATATAGATCTCTGAGGACCCTTTCAGAGCATACTAGTTTTCTATTTCTGCAGAACTAATTAACACAAATGTATGGGCATAAAATAGCACATGCTTCTCATCTCATAGTTTCTATGGGTCAAGAGACCAGGCACAACCTGACTGGACTCTCTACTCAGGGTCTGACAAGGCCAAATTCCAGGTATGGGCAGGGCTATGTTCTTTTCTGGGACATAAAGAGTTCAAGGGGAAATCCACTTCCAGTTCTATTCAGGTTGTCGACAGAATTCAGTTCCATGAAGTTGTAAGACTGAAACCCTATTTCCTTGTTGGATGTTGGCCAAGGGTTGAAACCAGTGTCTAGTTGCTGCCTTTGTTCCTTGGCTCCTGCCCCCACCCCCATCTTCATGTCAATAACAGTGTGGGAAATCCTTCTTGTGCTTCATATCTCTCTGACTTCTTCATCTGCTTTACTCTTCTGCCAACAACCAGAGAAAGTGCTCTGCTTTTAAGGATTCCTGTGATAAGAACAAGCATACCCAGATAATCTTCCCTTTTTAAGGTCAATTCTGCCATTAACATAACATAATCATGAGAACGATAGCTCATCATATCCACAGAGCCAGAGGATTAGAGCATGGAATCTTGGGGTTCATTCTTAGAAATTGTGTCTATCAAACAGGGGGCCCACGAGGTTGATACTATTTTTACAAAATAGTAACAGTGCCTTTTTCACTATGTTGTCATTTTTTCTCATGTTACAGAAGCAATAGTAGGTAAATCTGCTGGCTCCTTAGCAAGAATCAAGGCAGTGGCACCAAACTAAACTGAACTAGTAGTCAAGGCCACACTCCCACAGTTTAAAAATTTGCTAAAGAATATCCTTGATGAAGAAGTAAAATTTGTTTTTATTAAAGCTCAATCCGTGAGTTTCTGCTTTTTTTTTTTTTTTAATATTGTGTGAGGAAATGGGATATATAGGCGTAAAGAATTTCTGATGTTTGCCTCAAGGAAAGCAATAGTTTAAGATGCAAACTGAACTAGCTACTTTATCATTGAATGCCATTTTCACTTAAAGAATCACAGACTAATTATACTCACAAGAATCTCCTTAAAATGAACTCCAAGGCTTTTGTTTAAAAAAAAAAAACACAGTTAACAGTATTTATTGCCAACAATAAAATTTGAGGTTTTAAAATTTGGGGATTCAAAATAGCCACCAAACATGAGCTTAAAAGCTTCCTAATATTTATGGAGTTGTCTGGTAAGATCAATGCTAAAAGTAGTGAATGTGATTTTTGAAATATTATTCAATGAAATATGCATTACTCAATAAATTAGCTTTTTTTTTTTTAAATGATGAAATTCTTTCATGGGTGGAAGAATGATTGAAAGTGCAAAGTAAACCAATGTAAGGTAGACTGAGAAGCATAAAGCTTATTGATATTATTTGAGATTCTGCTTTGCAAATGAACTTTGAGAAATTACCATTTCTCGAGTTTTGGTATAGTATTAAAGAAGAATATCCACAATTACCCAGAAAAGCTACTAAAATGCTCCTCCTTTTTCCAGCTACATATTTGTGTGAACATAGCTTATCTTTATAAACTTAAACTATGTACTGCAATGGAAGCAGAAGCAGATGGGAATCCATCTGTCTTCTGTTACTCCGGATAATTCAATATATTTTAAAGGCAAAACAATGCCACTTCTGTAACTGCTTTATTTGTTTTGAAAAATAGAGTATTTTTTTTCATAAAAATGTTATTTGTTTTAACATGCAATGAGTTAACTATTGTTATTTTAAAACAGAAAAATATATATTTTAAAATTTCTGCTTTAATTTCTAATACCATAAATATGACTTATGTAAACAGAAGTGTTTTGCTGTTTTCAATAACTTTTCAAAGTGTATAGAGTTTCTGAGATGAAACTGTTTGAAAAGCAGTTCTCTAAACATATCACATATCTCAAGCTAACTTAATATTTAATAAACTAGTCTCTCTTCCAGAAATTTTCTTTAACCAGTTCTCCTCAATTTCTTCCACAGGACCAACTCTTTGGGGTTAGTCAAGACTCAACTTTTCCATCTTCTCCTGCAGAATGCTTCCTTGGATTCATCTTCCAGCACCAGCGAAGCATTCCTCTTCTCTGGTTCTATATTACATTGTTTATAAATTAAATCATAATACTTAACATAATATGTTTTCATTTTTACTGTATTTGACAGTCTCCTAACCAGGACTGAGAGGTGTCTGGTAGCACTGCTTCATTTGTCTTGGGGACAGGAATTAGATATTTTCTACTTTTATATCATCTGTGCCTAGCACAGCCCTGACATATGGCTGTGTTTAAACATACTTCATAGAAAGATGAATCCCATTTTTTTGGAAGTTCCAAATAGTTTGAAAATGATGATATGTATATTATCATGCTCATGATATTTTTCTCTCCTCAGAGTTCTCGTTCCCAAGGAAGTGTGGTTGGATCATGACCACCATGTTTGTTTCTGATGTTACCTATTGCTTGAAGCCTTGTATTCATTGAAATGTTACCAATTTTCTATAATATCGTAAAGAAATGAAAATATTATCTTGCTAGTATTTCCATAGTACTACTGGTCAACTGGATTTCATAAGGTCCATTCTGATGATGAAATGCATAGAACTGGGTCACTCGGACCTTTTCTTATCCTCTTTTGCAGTTCATTTTCCTTAACTTAAAATTTTTGCCTCTCCAAGGATCAGCAGGATCTAAAATGCCGGAAATTTTAATTCTTTAATAAACAAAGTATTCTTATCAAATCTGTTGCAGGGCATTGCTTCTACATCGTCTATATTGACAACTACCCAGAAGGTGCCATCTCAGTAAATCCTTCCTTCTCTGAGTGCCTTCAAAGATGTCACCACTGACAGCCATACAGCATTATTTCAATAGAGCAGACACATATTATTTGGAGCTCAGTGGTAGCCTCAGCTCTGAGACCTGTCACTTTTTAAGATTCTGCCTCTTGGATGACTGACTTTCTTGCCCAAAATGAATCCTCTCATCTCACATGGCTGCCCGGGACAGTGATAACTGCTGGCTCCAATTCTGCCTGAAGATGTGTTTCCATGTGTCACTATGCAAGGTTTTTCAGCTCATGCTTCCTGAGGTGACCCTGCTGCAGCTGATGATGATCAGAAGCTGCTCAAATGTCAAGCTGTCAATCACACAGGGGACATGCCCACATCATTCATTGCTTCAGGACCTCCTCATTATTGATCTTCTCTTGCCATTTCTGTTAAGATTCACTTGTAGGCAACTCAGAACTTCTTAAGAAGCTGAAGGTCATATCGAAACAGGTTCAAGTCTTGATAAAAAGATCATTTATCTTTAGAAACTTTAGCTTGAAATTCCTTTCGAGGCTAGATTCTCAAGAATATTGGAGTTTACTCATTTTTTTTCCATTTCTTAGATCATTTGTTAATTGTCTGAAAGAAAAGAGTAAGAAAGCATAATTTGGTGGCTGCTTTAAAGCCCCAGTATCAGAGAGCTTTAGCACTGGAAGGAAATATGTCATTGACTCTAAATTCTCCTAACCATATGGATTGAAAAAGAGAGAAAGACAGAAGAGAGGTGGATATATAGCATGGAAAAATTAACATAATAGCTTCAAGACTCTCTATTATCTATTTTGATTTATGATTTGCACTTCTTTTGGAAGATTTGCAATTTTTACTTTTTGTACAAAATTATAACTATGGTGCTATTCTCAAATTACATAGTACATTTTATGGAGTTTTATGGAGAAAAGGAAATATTTAAAGTGTTTCTTTAAAAATACTTTGATATTACCTCCTGAGCATTTGGATGTTATGTTCAGACTTTCCGGATTATATGACTTTCCCTTGTTCAGTTCAGTGTATGCGGATATGTTTGATTTTGTTTATATGTGATAAATTGCATATGATTGAGAAGCTAAAGACCTGGCTTAATTCCTTTCTCTGCTATGCAATAGGTAATTTACTCATATAACCAGAGTCTTAGTTTTTCATATGTAAAATGAAGCTACCAACACCATAATTTCTTTGAAATGCTGACATTGCCATTTTTGAAATATCAATCTAGAAATATTTAAATATAATTTTTTGTAATAGATATAATTTAAGAGATTAATATGAATACTAAATTTATGATACAGCTTTAGCTACTTGGTTCAGAAAGCACCCGTTCTATGTTGTATTAAATACCAAGACATCCTAATATGTTTTAATGTTGTTTCTAGCAGCTTTTATTGTGCTATCAATATACAGATACTAATGTAACCCCTAAACGTACTTAAGTGTTTATATGAAGATAACTAGTGGGGCAGAAAATTGCATTTTTATAACTCTAGGAGTGATGATTCTGCAAATCTGTAAACCAGTGGCTAATATTATAAATAAATTCCAAGATACAACTGTATGTTGTTTGGATATATGCATATCTAATGAGTATCAATTTCAAGTTCCTAATAAAAATCCCTAAACTACAGAGACATGCCTCTCTTCTCTAACAAAATATAAGCAAAATCATATTTTAAGAACCACATATAAATGTTATTTATTGATTACAGTTCTAAAAATTACCTTGTTAAATCATCTGAAACAATACCTTTTATAATTAGCTATCATCATAAAAGCTTATGAATGCCCAAAGTATGTTACTACCAAAACTGCAATTTAAGTAACTTTGTAATGCAAATATTTAAACAGAAATTTCTTCAACTCCCAGAAATTGGTGGGAAAACTGTTCACATGGCTTGGTCATGACTGTTATTTCAAAAACCAATTGGTTCTGACTTTTTCTCCTCTGGTAGGCCCTGATACAAACTGGGGAGAAAAATTTCACCTCTCCCCCCATCCTTTTAGCCTCTCCTTTCTATTTTTTTCTTGAGGAGGAAAAGTGAAAGAATCAGACTCATACTACCTTGAAGAGAAAGACAGAAAAGTGAATAAAACCCAAAAAAACAAACATACAAAACAAAATGACACAATCAAGGGGTATGAACTCTGGAAGTATTAAAAATGGTTTCTGGCCAGTCTGGTTCTAATTGCTTTAGGGCTTCTTAATCCTTTAGAGGAAGGCAAATAATTAAAATTAGCTATTTGATTCTGGGAGGGTGGGGTGACTTTTAATTCATCCAGGGTTAATGAGACTAGAAGAAATAACTGAGCAAAAGTAAGAATGATGAATGGATCAATGGAACCCTGGAGGTTCTCAACGCAACCTCTTTGAATGATGCATTAGATTTTGTGCTCTGCAAAAAGAAAGAAAAATGTTAACTTCTGGAATTCATGAATGGCATGAGTTTAAACAAGTAGAACAACACAACCTAAAAGCACATTCTATAATGAAATAAAATTTTCAATTTTTTAATAAAACTACGTTCGAACCCAATGACCCAAGTCCAATGCCCTCATTCCCAAAGTCATATAGAGTCGAAGGGCATTTCTCAGTCCAAGGAACATCCATTTCCAAATTCCATTTCCTGGATCCTTGATGTCAAGGCTCACAATTCTAAGTCTTGCCAACGAGCAGGTATTCTTTTCCTAGTGTGACTATGAATTGGGAGGAATGTTAGTTTGCTTCCACATTCACCTCCTTGGACACCAGTGCTAGTATGTCCAGGTTTTATAGCACTCAGACTCACATGGTTTCAGATATAAGAATCATGCAATATTAAAGGTTGCCTTTAGAATTTCAATCCAAACAATAAGACACTGTTTGCTCTACTGGGAAGAAAGTTTGCCCCACCCCACCCATTATTTACATGCACATATGCACATTAACTTGTAATTCAAGATCACCTGACACTTTCACTCACCCTGCCACTCACTGATATATTCATTCATACATTCACTCACTCACTCATTCATTTACTTGTTCAGCAATTTACTGAGCATGAGCAGTATGGCTAAGAGCTGAAGTAGTTGCTAGGAATACAAATAAGGGGGAAAAAAAAAAACAGCCCCTTTCCTCGAGGACACAAAAATCAACCCGGGGAAGAGAGACATGTAAACAATTAAGATGTAGTGCAATGTATTTCTTCCACAGATACATTGTGGCATACAGTGGGGACACATAGACAAAATAACCACATTGTGAAATATTGCTGAGTGCCCTTCCTGTGTTATACTCTAAGTCCATCCTCTTTCTCCCCCACCACCTATTCAGACCTCCAGGGGAGCATTTGTCATGCCATATCTTAATCACCTCCTTTACCGGACAATTAGCTTTTTGAGAGCAGAGACTAACTTTGGTCATTTTTGATTCACTCTCACACCAGAGTTCCTAAAACATGTTGGGTAATTGAATGAATAAAGTGAAGGGCATTAGCTGGCCTCAGTTGCCTTCATTTAATCTCATCTGCCTCTTTAAAGCATTATTCTTCAAATCTTCCCTTCTCAAAATGTGTTATGATTATATAGTGCAATACATGATACAAAATCCTTCGTACTCTAGACAAAATTAATTTACCTAGAGACCATTCATAATTTCCTGTTACTCCTCTCCCCAGAGTATTGAAATTATTCCTGTGGAGGAGCGTGTTTGATTATAGTTCCCACTGTTTCTAAATTCGGAGAGTTTGAATTATGACAGAACTCACCATGCCATGCAAACACATGCAGCCATGAATTATCCTTCTCTGTCACCTCAAATCACTGCTGCTAAATTCATCAACCTGCGGCAATGGTTCTGCAGTCATGCACAAAATGTTTAAAACAACAACAAAAAAAAGCAGCTATTTCCTCCTCTCCTGATATTAATTTCTTATTGTTGTTGTAACAAATTACCACTACCGTAGGGGCTAGTAACAACATAAATTTGCTATCATACAGTTCTGGAGATCACAAGTTGGAAACAGGTTTTCCTGGACTAAAATCAAGGGGTTGGCAGGGCAACATTTCCTCCCGGAGGCTCTAGGGAAGATCTATTTTCTTGTCCTTTCTAGCAAAGAAAAGCTGCCTGCATTCCTAGTTCAAGAGGCTCTTTCCTGATCAAAGCCAGTCTGCCTCCTCTGACACAGACTCTCCTTCATCCCTTTGTCACTTAGAAGGAGTTTTCTGATAGCATCAGGCCCACCAGATAACCCAGGATAATCTCCCCATCTCAGCTATAGCAGCTTAGCAAACTTAATTGCATCTGCAATTGTTCATTATCCTCCTTGTAACATAACATATTCACAGTTCCAGGGATCAGGAGGTAGACATTTGGGGGGGGGGGTGTTATTCTGCCTATCACACCCTTTTATGCATCTGCTTAACTGTTTACCCCCAAAAAAGTCTCTCCAAACTTTCCTGATACATAAGTCTTGTCCCGTCATGCTGTTAAGAATAAGAGGACACGTTAGTTCTTAACATATGCTTAAAAGAAGGGAGACTCTAGTCATCATGGGAGTGATAGAGTCTATTCATATACGAATTATTTATTTCAGAAGGGATGGCTGAGCTCCCAAACCCTTGTCTATGCTTCCCAGGAAGGACCCCACACCCCCACTATATCTCGAAGGAGAGAGAAAGTTGCTCCTTTGCTGTGATTTTGCTGATCCATCAGCTACCGCAAACTGGATTGCTTGCGTGAGAATCTTTTGGTCTTTCTCAGTTCCCACAGAGATCTCCGTTCTCTCCTCCTGGGGCTGCGAGGCTGTTAGCAGCCCTCTGTCCTCACCAGCTGCACTGCAGCTCTGGTCGGTTTCTTCCCAAAGCTGTCGTCAGAACAAATGCATCAACACTTTGTAACAGATGGTGGCCTTCCACGTGAACAAAGTTTCTTAATATATTGCACAGGCTTCGAGAAACTCTGGGTGCGCATCTCAGAGGCTGGCTGCACTGTGAAGTATAGGCGCGTGAAAGACAATTTCTGCCCATGTAATTCTTGGGCAAAAGCCATTTAAGATGGCAGCAGAGAGTTTTAGGGTACTGGTATGCTTTGCTTTGCTGACTGCACCCAAGAAAATACCATATGCCATATATGTGGCAAAGATCCACACCCTATGAAGTGCTTAGGTGGTCATACTTCCCCCTGGTTGTCATAATAAAAACTTACAGCTACCTGGGGACTCATTCTGCCACTCACAGGCTGTGTAACTTGGAGCAAATCGCTAAAGCAGTTTGAGTTAAATTTATACAAAATATAGAAATGACCACCTTTTAAGGTTTTTGAGAAGAAGGGTTATATAGAAAGTACTTTGGAAATTGTGGAACACCAAACAGACATAAGGAGCTGTTTTTCTCTTGTTTCTATTAAACATATTATATCCAGGCCTAATGAAATTAATCTGAAGCTTGGCATGCGATAGCCAATGGTTCTCAACAGAGCGCCCCCAAGTTATTTGGGAACATGTGAATTATTTTGTAATGTCACAAAAATTATGGGTGCACCGAGGTTAGTGGTTTGGATCCATGTGTGTTAGATATACTGAAATTCATCAAACATCCCTTCATAATAGAAAGTTTAGAGTCTTTCCTACTTTACAAACATCCCACTTGATTTTCCTTTGGGTAGAATAGTGTCTGAGCCTAGAACCTAATACTCTTTGGAAAGCTAAAAACTTTTTGCTGGCTTTTAATATTCATGGAATTATCCAGAAATGCAGTTATCATATAAATTAAGTAAAGCATGTCCTTTATTATGTTCAGAAATTTTCCAAGTTGTTCACAATTTCAGAAAATCAACCCTTGTGCTAAATTTCACCAATCCTACATACCAATCCAGTATACCTGTAGCCGTCTGAATTTGTAATTGTAACACATACAATACATTTTATATGTAACAATATTCTTATTTATTCATTATTTCAAAATGTCAAAGCTAAAGAAAAGATGTCTTACTCCTCTATGAGCAATTAAAAGTTGCCTTACTTATCTTGAATATAAACATAAAAAACAGCAAAAACCTAACCACATCATTATCTCTTCTAATATATTTCATTACTTCATCTAATGTATTTGTCCCCAATCTTTTACATAATAAAAGGTGTATTAGGTAGTTTTTATTATAAATTACTTTCTTTTTATATTCTATTAATTTTAAAGGGGGAATATTTGATTTTAAAAATTTATGTATATATATATATTATATATATATAATATATATTTATGGGTTCTGTTATCCATGTATTATTTTCATCATTGTAGTTTTGTTGTATTATTGCACAAAATATTTTTTGCCCTTCCTTGGAGTAGGACTATCCTCTCCCACCCCATTTATATTAGGTTTGTGTATGAAACCTGCATGAGGATTTTATCCCCTCAATCTGCTGACATCAGACTTCGCCATGTAACTTGCTTTGGCCAATGAAATATGAGCAGCTGTGATATATGTCATTTTTCAGCAAAATCTTTAAGAACCAGACTTGGCTGGCCATTCTCTTTTTTTCTTTCTGAATATTGGCCATGTCCCCATTATGGGCCATTCAGTCGGCCAGGATGTTAAAATGAAGATCATGTGGGGATAAGCGTGTAATTGAAACAAAGTTGTGTTTAATTATAAATCACTGAGATTTGTCAACTTTTGTTACTACAGGAAAATTTAACCTAAGCTAACTAAGGTAGAATGTTTAAAAATATTTATTATATATGGGGAGCAGGTGTAGCTCAGTGGTTGAGTTCCTGCTTTGCATATACAAGGTCCCAGGTTCAATCCTCTGGTGCCTTCTAAATATATATATATATATACACACACACACACATATATATATATACATATATATGTATAGGGAGTTTTTAGGTTTCATAGTATAGAATTGAGAGCCACTGGATTTGGCCATTTTGTTGTAGAAGAGACATTTCAAAGTCAATCTTTGACTTGACTGTGGAATATGTCAAAGGGTGGTATATTAATTTCCTGGCTGCTAAGACAAATACCATGCAATGTGCTTGCTTAACAGCAGGAATTTATGGGCTCACACTTTCAGAAGCTAGAAGGCTTACATCCTCCCAGGGACATATTCTCTGGCTGCCTTTCCCATGCCATGGCAATGCAATGATGGCATCTTCTCCTTTCTCATCCAGTTCCATTGACTTCCAGCTTCTGGCTCCTTTCTGAGGCTTATCTTCTTCAGATCCAAGTTTCTTGACTCTAAGGACTTAAACCCTGTTGTGTTAAGTTTATGCAGAGCTTAATTAATGACATCTTTCAAGTTCCTATTTAGAAATGGGTTCACAACCACATGACCACTGGACCAGGGTTTAGGACCCCAATATGCGTTTTGTAGGGGACTTTATTCAATCCCCAATAGATGAGATAAATTTAAAGGGAAACATGGAGTGCATATAGCAACAGAGTGAGGATTGCTATAATATGCTGTATATAAACTCTCATTAATTGTTTTGGAAATAAACACCACGGTATCTCCCTCAGCAATTCCATGTGTGTGGCCCTAGGATATATATATATATATATAATCCTGAATTGGCGAGACCTTATGGAATACTTTCCATCAGAGTGTCAGTGCTTGGTTAAGTAATACAGAAATGCTGCCCCAACTTAAACTTATTTTTTTCTATCTTTCTATTTCAATTGCAGAGCATGCCTGAAATTCTATTACCTACCACCTCCAGCTTATTAAATAATGCTTCAGATTCCCTAGTGGAAAATATGGTGTGAATCCACAGGAGAGAGAGGTGCTTTGCTGTATCCTGAGAGAGTCAGAAGTATGTGGCAGCTGAAAATTGTATTTGCTCATAGAAATAGCAGTATAACAAAATAGTTACATTTTATCCTACGTGCTGTTTGAATTTCTTCTGTAATCATGGTGGATTGAAAAAAAATGGCTCTAAGTGTACTCTCTTTCTTTATGCAGATCCTTTTGCAATTTGGCTCTGCTGCTCTTATCAAAAGTAGGCTCTATTTCTCCTTCCCTTGAATCTCAGGTGACTTTGTGACTTGCTTTGGCAAATAGATTGTGGCAGAAGTGATAGGGTGTGAGTTCCAAGCCTCGAATTCAAGAGACCCTGACTCTTCATCTCTCATTCTTTTTGGTGACCATGAGACTGACATATGAAGAAGCTCCTTGAAGATGAGTGGCCACCTGAACAAAAGACTCAGTCAAGGGCCAGCACCAGAAACCAGCAAGGCATAAGTAGCCTCAAGTCAGACTACAGGAAGAACTGGACAGCTGAGTGCTGTCTACAGTGTTGACCCAAAAACTCATGAGGAAAAAATAACCTGTTTTGTTTTGTTTTGAGTCACTAAGCTTTGGGGTGGCTTGCTATGAAACAATAAATAACTGAAACACTAACAAACACAAGCAGATCTAGACTCATAAGAAATACAATGTCAATTGTTTAATATAGGTATAAACCTGGTTGCAGAGTCCACCTGAGGACATGCTCATTCTGGGCTGAGATATCTTACCTTCATAATCTCATATATCAATGAGATTCTGAGAAATGTGATTGATCAATGTTATGTTCGCTTGCAAATTGATGGAAGGGAGAGAGAGGCTAGGACAAGAAACGTCCCAAGACGAATATGATACTAATAAATTCAACTGGTTTTTGTTTTGTTTTGTTTTGTTGATATTTTTAGGCAACTATTGTTTGCTGGAAAGTTTTCTAAATATCCATATTACAATAGCACGCAAAATGCGTTCCTTATAATTAAGGAGATTATGGCCATTCTCTAGACACAAGATATACTTCCAAGTTAAGGGATCTCAATCTACCTGTAGAACCATAGCGTACAGTTTGAATCACAGATATATGGTGGCTGATCTGCTAGATTCAAAAGCAATATTTCTGTGGTGGATCAAAGAAACTGCTTGAAAATTTAAAAACTTAAAATTAAAAAAATAATCACTTTTCAATTAATTCAGTATGATCTTTTAAAATAAATGGGGTGCTCTTTGTGCTTCCTGTGAAAATTTCAGAAGTACCACAAACATTAGACAAATGAACACCACACAACATGCCTGCACTACCCAAAGTCATGACGGTGACCATTCTTAATACTCAAAAGGGAAGTAAATGGTTGGAAGAGTAATTCGTTTCTGAAGCTTCATTGATATATGTGGAAAATTAATTGAGTCATTTATTATTTGATACCTCATAATATTTTGCCATTGCAAGGTTTGTAAATAGCCACTTTCCTTTTGTATTACCAAAGAAATCATTTCTTTTTATTATTCCTGGTTTTAATATTTAGAAGCCGATATTTCCTTATTCTTTATAGCATATTTAATATAACCAATAAATAGCAGGCTGAAATACCCAGATTCCAGAAAGAAAGATTAAAAATTATTGCCCCTATGGTAATGCATAATATTATGCCTAATAATGTGTATGATCCAAATATTTATTGCTCTATATTAAGAAATTCATATTAAAATAAAATCTTTCCTTGACATAAATCTATTCAAGTTTTGAGCAAGATATCAAAATTATTTTCGTTACTAATGGAGAGAATTTTAGAGCAGTTCAGATACCTCACTTTGTTACAGAGGATGAATTTATATAATAAATCAACACAAATGTATTTCACAATGAGAAATTTGAAAACTATACCTATTAATTTAATCAGGAAACAAAAGTGCCCCTACATCATATGCCCTTTGAATCAAGCTTTTTTATAATTATTAGATAGAACATAGCTGTTTGTGCTTAACATAGATTTCATATTTTATTGTTCAGATCAAATCAAAAGAGTAGCCAAAATTGAATGTAAAACTTGTAGATTTTGTTTGCTTTTTTTTTTTTACCATAATATTCATGTTATTTGAACCCATATTACTTTTCCCATAATTTTTCACTAAGTACAAGTTAAAAATTAGCTAACATATAGATTATCTCTCAAGTTTAGAGTTGAGCCCTAAGGAAGTGAAATGAAATATTTTTGGATATTTTGGAAAAAAATTATTCCAGATAATTCTAAAACAGTGTCATCTCTGACGGAAGAATGGCATTTATAACGGGGTTTTCGTAGGCTTAGGACCAGAGAAATCATATAATCCTTTTAGAGAAGAGCAAATTATAACATTGAAAACAATCAATTTGTAATTAGACAGACTTGAGATTAAATCTGATTTCCAAACCTGATTAAATGTCTTTCTTTGTCAGCTGCTCAGACAAACGATACACAATGGATTAGCTTAAACAATGGGGATGTCTTGGCTCACAGTTTTGAGGCTACAGGAAATCCAAAATCAAGATATCATTGAGAATTGCTTTCGCCCCAAATTGTAGCATTCTGGAGCTGGCAATCCTTGGGATTCCTTGGCTTTCCCATCACATGGTAATGTCCTTTCCATTCTCTACCAGGTTCTCATTGACTTCCTACTTCTCCCTGTGTCCTTTGTATTTATAAATCCTCCAGTAATCTGGATTAAGGCGCCCACCATTATTCAATTGGGCCACACCTTAACTGAAAATAACATCGTCAGGAGGTCCTCTTTGCAAAGGGTTCAACCCACAGGAATGTAGATTAAGATAAATAACAAGTCTAATTTGGGATACATAATTCAGCCTACCACAGTAACTCTCTGACATAAACTGGTTATTCAACATGTGAGCCTCAGTTTCTTTAGAACTATTGTGGCAATGACAAAAAAAAAGCATGATGTACAGAATTTCTTGATTTTAATGTAGTTGGATTTATCAATATTTTTATTTATGGTTTGCATTTATTAAGCTTTTTTAAGAAAGTCCTTCCAACTGCAAGGGGTTAAGGATATTCTCCTATGGTGTTTTTTTTTAAGGTTTGTAAGTTTTGCTATAACAACTAAATTCATGATTCATAGGGAACACAAAATTTTATTGATTACATATTGCATGTAGTCCCTTTTATTAAAATTCTAATTTGACAATATTTTATACTTACAGAAGAGTTGCAAAAATAGTATAGAAAGTTCACTTATTTCTTTTCCTGGCTTCCCCTAATGGTAAAATCTTACACATTCAAACAATTATCCATACAATTATCTTACATATCCTTACAATGATGAGAACCAAGAAACTGGCATTAATACAACAGTGCTAACTAAAATAAAGACCTTCAAATTTCATCTGTCACATAGAACAAATTTTTCTGTATGGATTGAGAGAGGGATCTGTTTCTTGTTTCTCACTTCTATAACTAATTGTTCTCCCTGTACTATTTATTGATTATTCCATCTTTTCCTCACTATATGTAATGACAGCTCTGATATTTATCAGGTTTTCATATATGTAGGATCTGTTTTGCACTTTTCTTTTCTACTGGTCTATTTATTGATCCCTATGTCAGAATCACTCTGTACAATTTAATATAGCTTTACAACAAGTGGTGGCATATAAGAGGATAAATCTTCCTGTCTTACGCTTATTTTTCAGAAGTGTCTTGGTTATTCTTGATCATTGATTCTTCCATATAATTTTAGAAGTGTGAGATGATGGGAATGTAGAGAACATAGTAGGTATTCAATAAGTGTCTAAATGAAATGTGAAGAAACTAAATACAAAAATATCTTCAATATTTATTTGTTTCAGTGATGCAGTCATTAGAAAATAGACCATCGTGGATTCATATTGATTTTTCTCTTAAAGTGGATTCCATCTTCCACTTTTATATATTGCAGTTAATTTGCCATCAAGTTGTCCAGTTATCTAGTTCTGTTACATCTGTTGGAAATTTTTCTGAATCTCTTAAATTCTTCACAAACCAAATAGTTTCTAACTTCAGTGAACTTTGCTTTTTGGTTATTCAAATAACCTATTATTCATTATTAATAGAGGATATTGAATGACATATATTTAAATAATTAAAAATCTTAATCTTTGGACATTGGAAATGATCCATTTAATTCCACAGTGTATTTTCTATCCCTGAACTGGTTTAAATGCAAATTTAAATGCTTTTATCAATGGCATGTCATTTAGTCAACACATAATATTTAAATTACTTAATACTTGAACACATTGGTTATTTTAACAATTGTGTAATCTATTTTAAACTATTTAATAATGCTAACACTACCCTGTAATTATGCCAAAAACTTTTACCAGTTTCTCAAAAAAACCTTAGTAATATCAAACTTGAAAAACTTGTAAATATAATAAAAATTGGATAAAGGTTAGTTCTCAAAATTCAAAGGTATTTGGCCTTATAGTTTTTAACTGGAACATCTTCTCAAATTTAAAAAAATGTAAAAAATAAAATAAGATAAAAATCAAATTATTAATCAAAAATATATTCCTTTGGATTATCCAATTTTTATGTAAACTTTTAATCACTGTTTAACATAATAATGTTAAAAAATCATAATTGTACATCTAAATGAATTCCCACTCAGTGAATATATTCAGATAATCACCACTCAGATTAGAAAATAGGATATTACCAGTAACTAGAAGATACCCTAAAGTTGTTGTAGTTCACTGCCTTTCACTTCCTCTCCAAAGAAACCACTGTATTGAATTTATATACCACCAGTTAGTTTTACTTTTTAAAAATACTTTTGTGACTGGATTGATATATTAAATGCCCTTTTGTGTCTTACTTCTTTCATTCAACTATATGTTTGTAAAATGCATTGTTCTTTGTTTTTTTCTGAGTAATATATCATTGCATCAATAGACCACAATATTCATTTGGCATTAGGGGTTTTCCAAATTTTGGTTATGAATGCTGCTGCTGTGACCATATTTGTAAATTTCATTGGTCCTTCTGTGCATGAATTTCTATTAGACAAAGAGTAGTAGATTTCTGGGTCATAAGGTATAAATATGTCCAACTTTAGTAGCTACAGTCAAAGAATTTTTTAAGTGGTTGTAGTATATCAGCTTCGAAAAGAATAGTATGAGAATTTTAGTTACACCATAGTCATACCAAATCTTGATATTTTCTGTGTTTTTCATGTTAGCAATTTTTGAGTAAGCATAGTGGTTATTTCATTGTTGTTTTATTTTGCATGTCCCAAGAGCATCTTTTCATATGCTATTACTCATTTGGATAGTCTTTTTTGTGTAGTGTTCTGCTTAGGTATTTAACACAATTTCTTATTTGTTTAGCCTATTTTGTGTGACTTTCTCATATACTTTGGTACCAGATCTTGGTCACAAGAATATGTATTCAGATGTCAACACTTCCATAGCAACCACCTTGTTTTAAAACATCATCATTTCTGACATAGACTAGTAAATAACATCTTAACTTGTCCTTCTGTTTTTACTATAGTCTTTTTTGTTTGTGAGTAACTGCATCATTAAAGTATAATACATATAGAAAAATGTCTACGATCATAAATTTAAGGCTGGAAGCAAATTCCACAGCTTTTAATATTTCACATTAAATCATCTTCAAGTTCAAAATATTTAGAATTTACTTTGTTATTTCTTCTTTAACTCATGGATTATATAAGAATATACACATTTTTCTAACATTTGGAGATCTTCTATTTACCTACTTTTTATTATTTCTTGATTAATTCAACCGTATTCAAGCAACATATTCTGAACTATTGAAATAGTGATTTTTTATGATCTAGAATATGGTAAGTTCTATGCACTGTTCTCTACATGTCAATTAGGCTAAATTTATTGATATTGTTTAGATGTTTTATATCCTTACTGACTTGGTTTAATCTCTCTGTTCTATTGGTATTGATAAGAAGGCATTAGAGATTTTCAATTTAGCTATGGATTTTTCCTTCCTTCCTTTTATTTCTATCAATTATTACATTATGTTTCAAAGCTATATTGTTAGGTCCATCTAAACTTACAATTGCTACATTTTCCCAATAAGTTCACATTATCATTATAAAATGTCTGTCTTTATTTCTATTAATTCCTGTTATCCTAAAGTTACTTTGTATGGTACCTTAAAGCTATACAATATTTCTCTGAGGTATGGTTTGATTCACTTTGTTCATACTTTTAAACTTATGTGAATTTTATATTTAAGGGCATCTCTTGAAGGAATATATATTTGGGAATTTTAATCATCTGATAATCTTTGTATTTTAATTGATTTAATCAATTTGCCTCTAAATTTAAATTACTGACGTTTAAATCTCCATGCACAAAGATCTTTTTCCATTAATTTTGTTAATAGAAAATTATACCACATGAAATATGAAATTATTATTGCTGTTTTACACAATCTATTTTCATTTTAGATTTATCTTGCATTTTACCTTTTCTTAGTTCATTACTTTCTGCATTTCCACAGCATCCTCTGGGAAGATTTCTTTCTGCCTGAAGAAATTTTCTTACTGTTTCTATTGGTGCATACATGCTGGGAACAAATTTTTACAGTGTTTTCTTAGTAAATTGTAAACTTTTGCCTTTATTTGTTGTTTGTTTTATGGCACTATGCTTTATTTCTTTGTGTAAGTGTATCTGTGTGCCTTTGTAATGGGAGCTTAATGGAAACTTATGGACTTGGGAATTAATTTTTCTCTTTTTAATCTGGAGTATAGGAAAATACCAGCAGTTTTCAATTCCTGAAGGATAGTAGGTTGATTAATATTGGGGAAGACTTTTTTATCTTATCTGGAAATACTACTAATGTGTCCATTTCATTATTTAGATAAAGAGGATGTATCTACCTATAATTCTTTTAAATAGAATAACCAATTATTTAGTTCTGTTTATGAAGCAGAGGTTGGCAATGTTTTTCAACAGAAGACCCTCTAATAAATATTTTAGGTTTTCAGGGCCATATGGTCTATGTTACAGCTTCTCAACTGTGCTGTTGTAGATTAAAGCCTCATAGGCAGTACACAACCCACTGGTGTGGTTCAGTGAAACTTTATTTACAAAAATAGGTGGTGTGTCAAATTGTGACCCCTCTCTAGGGCCAGGTGTCTAGAAGAAATTGATATGTTAAGATGGGCATGGCTCCTTAACAATATGCATCTATTTGCATTTGTATAGAAGCAAAAGAGCCATTTGGGAGAAAAGACTGTGGGATCCTCAGTCTTTGGTATTCAAAACCAGTTGTGTTTATCCATTCATCAATCAATGGGAACTTAGGTTGTTTCCAACTTTTACCAATTGTGAGCAATGCCTCTATGAACATGGATGTGCAAATACCTGTAGTATCCTGACTGATGAATGGATAAACAAAATGTGGTATATACATACAATGGGATACTATTCATGTGTAAGAAGAAATGAAATCAGGATATATATGACAACATGCATGAACCTTGAGGCTATTATGTTGAATGTGATAAGACAGAAACAAAAGAATGAATATTGTATATTCTCACTGATATGAATTAAATACAACTAGTAAGCTTATGGAATTACAAGATAGAGTATAGGTTAGAAGGAGATAGAATGCTGGTTAAGAAGGGGAATGATACTGAATGTATGTAGAATGCTTAATAAGGTCAATTGTAAATATGTTGTAATGGATAGAGTTAAGAGTAGCACATTATAATGAGTATTACACATACTGTTTATTTATAAATGGGCAAGTGATCAAAAGATGTAGCCTAGGAAGTTTAACATAAATTGAAAGACAGCTATAGGATAGTCTATGAGTTGTTTAACAGTGATTTTGGTGGCAGATGAGGATTCTGATTAATACTATAAATACAAGAATGTTCTTCAACTACAAGGTGTTAAGAATTTGGTGATAAATAGTAAAAATACAACTAATATAATTTATAGACTATAGTTACCAGTAGTATTGTAAAATTTTTGTAGGAAAGGCAAAGAAGGTACTATATCAATGCTAAAGGTAAAAAAAAATGGGTTTAGTTTTATGAGAAATGAATATGATTAAACATTTTTTTTCTTCAATTTCTTCTTTAAAAAAAAAATTGTGCATATTTGATGGACTGAGGTGGGAATGTGAACTCTGTCAAGGTCTGAGCTGAGCTGGAGAGAACTGAGCTAACAGATGGCAGGTCAGTTGATTAAGACAACATGCCAAAATGAAATTAACAATAAATAATCACTTATGATAGTATACGCAAAAGCGCTGCCTGCCTCCTGTTCCATTTTCTTCATGGAACTGGACTTGGGGAGGATCAGATCGATAAGTATAGTCTTGGCATCATCTCACTGCCAAGAAAATCTCAAACAAAATGCCCCTGACATTTTATGGGTCCAGGGGCTGGGTGCAGCAGGCAGGAATGTGGGAAAGAAAAAGGGAAATGTTGGGGTGGGAAAGCTCTGAATACTAAGTGTTGAAAACATCCTCAAGACCCTCCCCCTCTACTAAAGAAGTCCCAGCAGAGGCAACTTTGGAAGGCCTCAGAATTAGGCTCCCAGGAAGTTCCCAAATGGAGGAATCTGGGCTTGGAATGCTGCTGTGGGTAATACCATGGCCAGCCAGGGTCCTGATTCCTTGACTGCAACTCCCTTCAGAGGCTGCAGTGCACTGCCTGGGCAATAAGTCTATGTGGGGAAGGCAGCTTTATCCCATGAAACCTGCCAAGCAAAGCCCTGTAATTGATTGGGCCTGAAAGATCACTCATCAGATTTTGTCCAGGAGCTGGACTCCTCAAACCAGTGACCGAGAATGAACCCTAGAGCTTCTGATGCTGAGCAAAATGTTTGTGGCACATTCTGAACCCTCTGAAGATGCAATAGCAAGGAGATACTGGAGAGCAGGTGTAGCTCAGTGGTTGAGTACCTGCTTCTCATGTACAGGGTCCCAGGTTTAATCCCTGGTACCTCCTAAAAAAAAAATTAGCAAGTACATACGTAGATTTACTTGTGGGAGGATGATAGAGAGTCCATGTGATTGCCTTCCTAGTGTGAGTACATGTTGTGCACTTGTGAGTGTGTATCTGTATGTAATGTAGGGCAGACTCATTTCTGATGGTCTTCCTTCATTCGTGAACATTCAAACTTCCCTCAGGTATCAATTCCCTGAAACATCCTTTAGCATTTCTTGTAGAACACTCAGGTGACATCAAATGTCTCAGTTTTCCTTCATCTGAAATTATTTTTTACTTCTTCTTCATTCCTGGAGGATATTTTCACTGGATCTAAAATACAGGATTGAAAACTCCTTTCCATTTTTTACTTCAGGACAGTGAAATATTTTTCACTGTCTTCTGGCCTCTACGTTTTTTAATGAGAAATCTGCAGCCCTTTGAATTACTATCCCCTTTTATGATACACATCATTTTCTCTAGCTGCTTTCAAGATACTTTTTCTTCATCTTTGGATTTCAACACTTGGATTATGAGGTGTCTAAGGATGGTTTCTTTGAGTTTGTCCTATTTGGGGTTTGCTTAGCTTCTTGAATCTGTAAAATCATGTCTTTACCAAATTTGGTAACTTTTTGACCAACGGGAATGTTACCCTTATTTTTTCAACTCATTGTCCCCTCTTTCTGGTCCTGCAAATAGACATATCTTAGAACTTTTGATGTTGTATTACCAGTCCCTGGGTCTGCTCGTTTTCTTCCTTTATATTCTATTTTCTTTCTGCTCTTCAGTTGGGATAATGTCTGTTGATCTAGCATTAAGTTCACTGACTCCCCTACCATCTCTACACTGTTATTGGGCTCATCAAATGAATTATTTTATTTAAGGTATACTGACTTTCAGTTCTAAAATTTCTATTTAGCTTACTTTTATGTTTATTATTTTTCTGCTAAAATTTCCTGTATTTTCATTCATTTCAAGTGTATTTCCCCTTTTAACTCATGGAGGATAGTGAAAATAGGCACTTCGATGTCTTTTTCTCTTAATTACAACATTTCAGTCGTATTGAGGTTGGTATAAGCCAACTGTTTGCTTTCCCCTTTGTGAAATACCTGTACCCCCTGGAGTGGTGTTTTCTTCCAGGCTTGTTTTTTTTCTCCGTTTATGCAGCTAATGTATTGGTAAATGTTTTGAAAGGAAAAGGTACATAAAATATTGGGCTCACCACAAAGAGTTTTCCTTCTCTCATGAGTATCTGTCTCTTAAGTCCTGGATGAGTTTGTAGTTTCTTGATGACTTCAAACACATGTTTTTATTTGTTCATATTTTCTCCTTCTTTTTTTAAATTAGAGAAGTTGTAGTTTTATAGAAAGTTCATGAAGAAAATACAGAGTTCCCATATACACCCCCACTCTACCCCCCATTATTAACACCTTGAATTGATGTGGTACATTTGTTACAACTGATAAAATCACATCTATAATTGTACTATTAACTACAGTCCGTGGTTTACTTTAGGGGTCCCAGTCTGTGTTGTTCAGTCCTAGCTTTTGTTTTCCTTTTATTCTAGAAAAATATGTACGATCTGAAATTTCAACTCTTAACCATACTCAAATATATAATTCAGTGCTGTTACTTACATTCACCATACTTTTTAAATTGATCTCATGATTTAGGTGGTATGCTGCAAACAGTTCTCTCTTAGCTAGAAGTGAAACATCGTGCTTGCATTACTGTTTTCTATTTGCAAACTATAGACTGCTTTTAGAGTCTAGGGCTTTTTTTTAATTTACAAAAATAAATATACTCAGACGGGTCATATTTCTGTCAATTTGGTTTCAAATGTAAGATAGAAAAAGATGGCTTAATCCACATTTACAAAAGTTAAATGTTTACTAGAGTTTCAAGCAAATTTTCAAGAGTTCATGGTATTCACGATCTCCTTTGCATTGTTTTCAATATTTGTGATATCTCCTTAGTGGTAGATGATTATAAAATCTCTGTTTCAAGTGTACATAGAATGGAGGGGAAGAGTTTTCCAATTCGGAAGCAGAAGTAATGAGCATGCATTTAACCAGCATTTATTGAAGAGGCATTACATGTGAAGCAATGTGCTAGTCAATGGGCAGCAAAAAGCTATCCCTGTCCTAGATAGGAGAGCTGACTCATAATTATCTAATTTTAATGCCGTATATGATAAGTATTCTAATAAAGGAAGAATAGCATGTTGTGACATCACAGGGGAAAGAGTGATCAGCAGCCCTTAAAAGTACCCCAAAAGTGTCTCAGAGCAGGCATTATGCAAGCAGTGGCTGGAAAGATGTTTAGAAGTCATCTGTCAGACGACCAAGAGAGAAGGATTTCACTATAAGGGAAAAGCATGTGCAACGTGACAGATATGTAAATATGGGAAATAGCAAGGGATTTAGTGTGGCCAAAGCATAAATGCTTCAGGAAGTGTGATCAGAGACGAACAGTAAAAGACAGGACCACAGAACTTTATGTTGCAGGCAGTGGGGAAACAGGAGTGGTTTAACTCAGGGCTTCTTAATGGGGGTCAGTGAGCTTGAATTGAAATTCAAAAAACTATTCTTGTGGGGACATGTTGGTGCAGGTGTGATATATTTATTAAATACTACACAGTGTAGTGAGGACTTAATAAGGGGCCCGTGGTTTTCACCTGGCTGGCAAAGGGGTCTGTGGAACAAAAAAGGTAAAAACCCCTGGTTTAACTGGTAATATGGTCTTATAAGCCACAGTTCATGCAGAGTTATCTGCTTCCATATGTGACAAATTTAGAATCAGATTAGAGATGACCTGAAGTTGCTCCAGAAGCCTATCATGATCGTGTCAAAGAGTTGAAATTTATCAGAAAAGGTCATTATATTTTATACGGAAAAAAATTTGACAGAAACATGAATGAAGAAACAGTTTATCTTCTTTGACTAGAATATGAGAGAAGAGAGGAGAGTCAATTTTGATCATAAATCCCAATGACACATGACTGAAAAACTTTTGCTCAAACAGCATATAAAAATCATATTTAATTAAATTGCATTTTAAGTACAAGATCTGTTGATGTTCAACCTCTTCCGAGACAGATATGTCTACATGCATGACCATAGGATTAGCAATTGAGCCTAGTGTACAACTATAAAGTCACGTGACTCAATGCATTTTGAAATAAGGAAAATACACTACACATAGAGAACTATAATCTCAGGTACTGGGAAGCTGGAAGAAATTTTAAAATTTTAAAAAATATTTTAAAAATTTCAAAGCTACAGAGTAAATTTAACTGGGACTTGACAGAGGCCAAAGTGTTCGGCTTTTTACATCCATTGATATGCTTTTGGAAATACAACTTGTAATGTTGTATCTAATAGTTTGCTTCATTTTGGAGTTTTTGGTTAATTGAATTATGTGGAGGAAAAATGAACTTTTAAGAGACGTATGAAAACTTACTTCTCATTCATCACTACCTAATTTTCATATGAATTTAGGTTTGAGTTAGGAGCAAATAATTTATCCATACAATTTGATGACCAAAGGCTGATGAAATCCCATCAACTAACCAAGTTTGTGATATTCATTCTTAATTAGTACAGTCAATGCCAATCCATTGAGTACAAGTTCTCTGGCTTTTTTTTAATATTTCACTTACTGGAAATAAAACAAGTATGGATTATTACATTTTTACCCTTTTACAATCTATGAAAGAAGGAAATTTTGTAATAGAAGGCATGTCAGCATTTATTTATCATGAATGTCTGACCATATAGCAATGTTATTCAATGCCAAGTCTACACTGCCATGTAGAAATCTCTTGCTATTCAACCAATTTTATTGGTATAGATTCACTTAAGTCATTGAGTGCTTTAGCTACTGAAATGAAGGGAAATAACATAATTTCTTTCTTTGATAGGATGAATGTATATTAATCTCAATTTTATTCACATAAATAAGTCAGCAATAGAGTCCAACCATCTCAATATAAAGAATTCCAATGCTTTAGTAAATCTTAGAGGTCAAAAGAATTTCTGCAACATCAAACCATATAGAAGAATATTCAACAGTATCTCCCAAGATTGTTCTTTTACTTTCTTCAATGATTTTGCTTCTTTTGAATGCGGTAGGAAATCAGATGACATTTATTAGTTAAGATATGCTTTCTGCAATAAAGAATACTGTGTTTGGGCTCAAAGGGAAAGAATTATATGATCAAACAGCCAAGTATGTTTCACTTATGATACGGGTCAAAAACAAAACAGACTGACTATCCAGAAGATGTTCAGAGTTCATGGAATTTTGACTGTTACTCTACACAAGACCTAAGAGTTCATTATTTTAAAACAATGTGTTACTATGTAAGCTATGTTTACTGTCAAATGTCCACAATTTTGAGGAGCAGAATAAACTGAGAAAAAAATCTTCTTAGCAGTTCCAAACTGGTGTTCCAATCTTAGTATGTGCCTGAATTACTTTATCCACAGATTATGGACATATAGAAGAATTTACAAGATGGGAACAGAAAACATCTCTTCTAGGCATTATAATTAGCTTTATGGCATGAATTTTGCTCATCCAGATGCATTGAGCATCAGTCAAAATTGTTCTATATGCACCAGCCAGATGATTACTTAAATAAGGAAGTATGCATCCTTTCAGTATCGTCAAATACCTTGCATTCACCAGGAGTACAGAAGAAGTAATGTCAGTCATGAATAATTCATACTTCTGCAAGAATTATTCTCCTAAATTTGTTTCAATTTCCCTTCAAATCATATGCACAGAGTAATTCTTTACTTTTTTCAAATTCTCTGCGTCTTCAACTGTAACCACTGGGATATATAGGAATAAACAGGGCAGTTATCAAGTAGTTGTGATGACTCCAAAGTGTTAACCTCTTTTTATCTATTCAATGTTTTATATGCTGATAGTTTTGACTTAAAGTCTGAGGCTTTATTTTTTTAACTTAAATGAAATAGAAGAAACAAACAGAATAACCTCTTTATGGAATGAGGTACATATTAGAAGATGATATTTGAATTTCCTATCATAAAATAATAAATTTGCAAACCATGAACAATTTAGAAGTGACTTACTTTACCTTTTATCAAAAGGAGAATGTATTAAGACATATCAAGACTTAGTTATTATTATATCTGTTTGAAATTATGAATCAGGTAGATCCTGTGAGAAGCTATATACTTATTGCAGTGATACTGCCATTGTAAAAACAAACAGGTTTCAATATTTTCTTCATATGTAAGTTTACCAGATACAATAGAAATCAATCTTATAAACAAAAGATAATATCATGTTTTGGACACTAAATTGTACTACCATTTTTGTTTCTACCTCAATATCAAGAATTAAATTTGAACAAGTGACAAATGTTTTCACGAATCGTGATGTGTATCAAAGAAAAATATAGTGCAGGAATTTCAAAAAAGATTAGGGGTATAAACAGTAAGATGAAAAAATGCATCTGACCCACTAACTCTCTGACTGAATACCACTCTGCTGAATACCAACCCTGCTGTTTCCCAGAGGCCAACAGAAATGGAAAAAGTATAATAAAAAATTAAGAAAGAAAATCAATTTGGTAATGGAAACTTGGAAGATAACACCCACAAGCCAGAATCTTTGAGTATGTATTTGTTTATTTATTTTGCTAAATATCATTGAAGAATGTCATCAAGTACCAATTCAAATTCTTCTTTCTGAAAAAGGGATGTAATGTTGAAAGAAAAAAAAAAAAAGCAGAAGACACCAGGCCAAAATCCCATTAAATCCCCCAACGTCAAGGGCCCAGGGCTAGAGGGAAGACAAGATTTTGAGAACAATGGAAAGCATGTGTCTTGTAGTTACTTTTCTCTCTGTTAGACAAATAGCATTCATAATCATATATATAAGAAGGCCTTAGCTGTGTCCTTCATATGAATCCTTCATGATCTTGACCTTGGCCTTGATCTAGGGAAGTAATTCCCTGACACAGTGGGCAGAAGAATTAATGTGATCACCTCTTTAACTAAACAACATCTGCAGCATACCCACTGTGGTCTAGAATCTGTGAACAGTGTGAAAAAGGCAGACCTCACTGATTTTGTAGAGTTGGAATCTAGTGCGAGAGGCCGTGGACTCTATTAAAAACACAGCACAGAAACCTAATTTGCACTGGATAGGGGGTTTTGGCTAGTGTATATGTCTCTGAAGTAGTGATATTTAAGCTGAGAACAAAGGCTAAGGAGAATTCAGGCAGAAAAAGATGGGGCTAAGTGTTACCCCAGGCAAAATGACCAGTATGTGCCAAGGTTCATGGGTGAGAAAGTGACTGGCACAGTTGGTACCTGAAGGAAGCCCAGTGTCACTTTATTAGATAGAAGAAAGAATAACGATGGAAAATTAGTTTGGTAAAAGAGTCGATGGTTAGAGTATGGATTGTGAGGCCATACCCAGGACTTTGTATTTTAAAGAGAGTCTCATATGCGGGTCTTGGAACTTTAAAAAATTTTATTGAAGTACATAATTCATATATGAGTATACATAAACAATAAGTGTATAGTAAAAGTTGTGACTTACAAAACAAGCATGCATATCATCCTACAGGGCTCCCATACATCACCCCACCACCAACAACTTGCAATGTTGTTACACATGTTACAAACTATGAAAGAGCAGAGTCAAAATATTACTAACTATAGCCCATATCTTACATTTGGCGTATTTTCCCCAAACCCACCTGATTATTAACATGCTGTATTAGTATTATATATTTATTATAGTTCATTAAAGAATGTTTTCCTATATTTTCTGTTAACCACAGTCCATCTTCCACCACTGGATTCCCTGTGTTATACAGTCCCATGCTTTGTACAATCCATTCAAAGTGTACACTCAGTGGCTCTCATTTTCATCCCAGAGTTGTGCTGTCATCAGCTCAGTCAATTTTAGGACGTTTTCATTACTCCAAAAGGAAAAATACCATATCCCCTTATATCTCCCTCTTGTTGTCCCTTAGGTCTTGGAATATTTCAAGCAAAGGACTGCCATAAGTCTATTTGAGTGTTTAAAATATGATGTGGATTTTTTATAGAGAATGGATTGAGGAGTCAAGAATGAAAGTTGAGAGATCAGTTGGAGTGACTCTACAATCTACTGAAAAACCATGTTGACTTCAACTGGGGTATTGGCAATGAAGAAGGAGTGAAATGGATACTTTTTAGTAATATATGTGGAGTTGAATTGACAGAACTTTCAGTGGAGAAGGAGGGGCAGGAGTCAGAGTAATTCACAGGTTGTGGCTTGAGAAACTAGTTCCAAGTAGGTGCTATATCTTGAGGTGAGTAAGTCTAAGAGATAAAAAATGGAGTACGAGAAATAAGCTTAGGAAAGTTGGATCTTGCCTAGTGACTTTATCAGACAGAGAGGAGACCATTTGCTAAGATGGAATTTGTATTAGTCAGGATTCTCTAGGGAAACAGAATCAACAGGAGATATCTGTCAATAATATGAAATTTTATGAGTCTCTCACATGACCGTGGGGACGCACAAGCCCAGGTTCTGCAGGCAGGCTACAAGCCAGGGGCTCTGATAAAAGTCCAATGAAGGCCTTTGTTGAGTTTCTGGGAGACGTTGGCTGTCCAAAGACGAGCTGGGAAATTGTCTCTGAATGCTGAAATCACTTCCCCTTTTAAGGCATTCAACTGATTGGGTAGAGCTTTACTCATTGCTCATGGCAATCTCCCTGATTTTTGTAGATGTAATCAGCTATCTATGCAGTAAACTCACTGGTTACTAGAGTCCATAAATGTCCTTGTATTACAATTAGCCCAGTGCTTGCTTGACCAAAAGCAAAAGGAAAACAACTGGGCACAATTACCTGGCCAAGTTGACACATTAGCCTGACCATCACAGAATTCAATTGCTGACACGTTCCCAAAATCCAACTCTCCCAACACTGATCACTTAACTCATTCTCCAACTTAAGATCTAAGGACAAAATCTAATAGTGTTCAAATGAACTGTGAGGGACACCTTCATACTTAATTTGAGAAATCACCAGTCTGAATCACAGGTCTCTCTTTTCTCAATGATCTGTAGACATGGAAAAGAGCATGAGTCTTATGAAGATATTTTGTGTTATAAAAGTAATTAAACTGCCACTAAATAATTTGGGAAATTATATTTCTAAAAATTTTTTAGTAAAAGAAATCAATTTTTCAACAGCCCCTGGTTTGTTGGATTCTCTCAAAAATTAAATAAAACTTTATCAAACAAGATACAAACATTAGAAAATGAAAAGCACAGATTACTAAATTTAAAAAAATAATTAAGTCATGCCATCACATAATTTAAAGTTGTAGCAGTTTGGCATTGTTTGTGAATTCCAAAAATAGTTATTGGATTATGCTTGTAAACCGGTCTGTCATCTGGGTGTGATTAAATTATGATCAGGGCTTTGATTGAGCCACATCAGTAGGGTGTTGAGTCCCCACCCCCTTGGGGCGGTGACTCACAGATAAAAGACATGGCAAAGGACAGAGTTAGGGTTTTTGATGCTGCCCTTTCGAGCTAGAGCCCCAGGAAGGAAGCACACAGAGGAACTTGGAAGTGCAGAAGGAGAGAAGGCCCCAGGAAAAGAGATGAGCACTTTTGCTGATAGACTATAGCTAACCCTGTGGAAAGAGGCAAAGCCTAGGGAGCCTCATAGTCTACGGCTGACCTTGTGGAGATAGCAGAGGACCTGAGCCCAGAGACAAGCAAGCTGCTGGAAAAGAGGAACCCAGGAAGACTGAACCCTCGCAGACGTCGGCAGCCATCTTGCTCCAACACGTAGAAACAGACTTTGGTGAGAAAAGTAACTCATGCTTTATGGCCTGGTAACTGTAAGCTTCTACCCCAAATAAATGCCCTTTAAAAAAGCCAACAGATTTCTGGTGTTTTGCATCAGTACCCTTTTGGCTGACTAATACAAAAGTATATTAAAATAAGTAAAGGCAATTTATTAATGCAGAAATATAAGATCATAGATGAGGTGATCAAGTGTGCTTAGAATTCAAAGGAGAAGAAGGAACTGTAAACAAATAAAGAAGATGGTAAGTGTTGGAGATCAAATAAAGTCCCCCACAAAAGACATGTTTGGGTCCCAACTCTTGGTTCTATGGGTATGGAACTATTGTACGTAACATCTCTTCAATATGTAACTTCAGTTACGTTGTGGCCCAACTGAATCAGGTTGGACTTTAATCCAAACAACTGGAGTCCTTTATAAACAGAGTGAAAATCAGATGGAGAGAAAAATCACAGGAAGCAGCCAGAAGCTAGAAGTCAATGGGTCCAGGGAGAGACAGGAGAAGATGCTTGCATGTGCATTTTCATATGACAGAAAAAAACAAGGCCCAAGGACTGGCTACAGCAGTCCCAGAATGCTACATTTTCAGAGAGAAAACATTGCCTTGCTATCGCCTTGACTTTGTACTTCTTCTAGTCTCAAAACCATGAGTCAATAAACCCCATTGTTTAAGCCAATCCATTGTATGGTATTTGCTTTAGCAGGTAGGAAACTAAAACGACAGGTATAGAGGACAAGCAACCAGAAATATGTGTATATGTGTGTGTGTGAATTTTTATGCCTGAAGAAATTTTCAAAATAATAGGGAACAGTAGATATTAAGAGAAAAAGTATTTGAAGAGGCATTAGGCAGAAGCAAGTCTCATCTATATTTAGACATGGTTCATTGTGTATCTATAATTAGCAGCCAAATCTTAATAAAATTATTGAAATTTGAAGATATAGAATATTTTCTACATGGAAACAGTGAACATTTTTGAAAATTATCACCAAAGAAGGAAATATCAGCCTTTCCTCTCACTTCTCTTAGGCAATATAAATGCCAGTGCCAATTAAACAGGTGCCATACTGATGACAATGCTTTGCTAACTTTAGAGCTGTCACTAGTCCAGGGCCCAGGGCTTGGTCATAGAAAATGAGGCAGGATTTGAGCCTCGACATAATCCCCTACGCCAGACATACTTGTGCCACCAACAACTGTGACCTGTTCCAGCTTCAAGTACATTCATCAGGACACGTGAAAAACTGAAAAACAAATTAAATGCTCCTCTCGAAAAATTTAAAAAGGAAGAGCTAAATATAGTAAGGGAATTAGAAGAAAGAAAATAATAAAGGTAAGGGCAGAATTAATAAACTGTAGATTTTAAAAAACTGGAGTTTATGAACCAAAACAAAACTTAATTATTTGAAAAGATTAGCAGCATAAAATTCTGGAACTAATAATCAAGGAAAGAAAAGGGAAGATGCAAATAGACAAAACAAAAAGATGGGTTTGAAATAGCTACAGACGTTAGAGGTAAAAAATAAAATTATTTACAACTATACACAAAGAGATCTGAAAATCTAATTAAAACAGATAAATTTCTAGTGGCTATGAGTGCCTCCTATTAGGACACAGATTGGCAAGGGCCCATCCTTTTATATTTGCTCCCAACCCTAGAAAGTTCCAAAAATAGTACAGAGTCCTATGTACCTTTTGCCCAGTTTTCCTGAAATGTGACATCTTATTAAACGATAGTAGAATATCAAAACCAGGAAGTTAATTTTGGTAGATTGCTCTTCAGTAGATTTCAGACCTTATCACTTTCTACCTTTTTAAAACCTGCATTCATTTGTGTATGTCTGTGTGAAGGGGTGGGTTTTCTATGGAATTTTACCCCATGTATAGTTTCAAGTAACCACCACCACAATTCTGCCTTGGTTTGGTATCAGTTTCTCCGGCCAGTCAATTTCCTCTTGTTTTTTCTCAGTAGAAAGATTAGTTTTGAGGGAGAATCAAAAGCCCATATAATATTAGTATCTCGTCAGAGCCTGGAAGTCATTACTATTCAATATTGTATTAGAAGTCCAGCCAACTGAATAAGAGAAAAATAAAAAAGTATAAAGATTAGAACAGAAAGATGGTAAGAAAAAATAGACAATATGAGAATCTACCTGAAAAATCAGGAGAGTCGACTGAAAAGTTAAGAGTTCAGAAAAATGGCCTGATGTAAGATCAAAATAAAAATATCTTATACTCCAACAAAAGCCAATTCAAAAATGTAGTGAAAAATATAAAATAAAAAGAAAGAAAGAAAGAAAGAAAATACCTGGGAAATAACATAACAAAAGACATTTTGAAGAAAATTAGAAATGACACCAAAAACACAAAGGTGGCCCAAATACTGGAGATACTATGTTCATGGATTGAAGATACAATTCAATATGAAGATAATCAAGTCTTCAACCTTAACTTATAAACACAGTGCAATCAGAAGCAAAGCCTTAATAAGACTTTCCATAGAGCTAGACAAAAATGCTCCTAAAATTCATATAATTTCAATATATGCACCAGAAGAGCACTGCCTATTGTAGAAAGTAACCAAATAAGGGGTTATCCTTCAAGATATCAGAATATATTTTACATCTGAAGTTACTATAACAGTGAAGGACTTGACTGAAATGAATGAATGGAAGAAAGAGAATTGAAGGCACAGAAGTGAATATATATATGCAATAATAAACTTGGACAAAACTATAAAAACATGCTTATAAAAGAAAAGTAAGATAATGAATTCATGAATTTGGAAGGGCAGGAAAGGACTTCTTCAAGAAAGCTACACAAAGCCTAGCCAAGAAAATATTGATGAATATACCTCATCAAAGTAAAGTTAAGTACTTTTATATGTACTTTACTTTGTATTAAATGTGTGTGTTAACTGAAAGTATGGGTGAGTTCAAAAGCAAAGTTAAATGATAAAGACTTGCCAAAAATATTTTCTACTTATATAACAAAGGAAGAATGTTGGCACACATTACAAAGAGCTACAAATTAATTTTTTTTAAATGACAATTTAATAAAATAAATACAGGAAAAGAACACTAATGAAAATGCAATACATGAAAAACAAGTGAAAATATTTTAAGCTTCACTATTATTATGGAATATGCAAAGTAAACAAGAGTTAATATCTCCACCCATTGGATCTGTTATGAAATTTTATAACATCAACAGTTGAAAAATATGTGGAAATGCATATGCTTGTTTATTCATGGTAGACTTGCATTTTGTATATTCTTTAAAAAAAAAAAAAGTCAATGTAGAATTCTATAAACAGCAACTTCATTAGGTAGGATAGACATACCAAGATATGTACAAAAACAAAGACAAAAGTTGAGTAATATTAGCGTGTTAGCACATATTATATATTGCAATTTATTTGAATTATCTATATTCAAGTAGGAACTATCCAGTTCACATGGATGCAAATTCTTTTTGGTCTTAAACATGATGTGGTTACCATAGAAACTGATTTTTAAAAGTAATTCTTTAACAGAACACCTGTGTCAATAAGCACGCACCTAAAATGTGTACGGTCTTGAAACCAAATATACTTTAATTTCTTCTATGTTAATTCCTGTATTTCACCTACAGGATAAAAATTAATATTTTTCTCATAACTGCATTTCTTTAGTTTATTCCCAATTGCATTTTTTCACGATTTACTGGGGGAAAAAGCAAAACAAAAATTTAGTGCAAATACTTTTTGAAACGATTATGTTTCGTGTGTGTGTGAATTAGAAAGGAAGGGAAAGGGAAGACACTGCAGATTGTGGGGAAGCGGGAAAGCTGGAATTGAAGCTTGATTAGTGAAAGTGTTTTAAAGAAATTTTAAATCCACCTGGCACTCAGATATAAAAAGCAATAAAGATGGAGCTGCTGCACTGACATTTCTTTTCTGGATTGCAGAGGATTGGAATGACTCATTCTTCATTGCTATGCCAGTCCATCTTTCCAGCACAAGGCTTCATTAAGGTTAAAACAAACGTAACAGCAAAATGCAAAGCTAGTGTCAGTGCATTACTGGCAAGTTTTAGTGACCTGTCAGAGTGACATAAACCCCAATGTGCACAACTGGAAGCTCCACAGGCAAATGTGCCTAAATAATAAGGACTTGGGGGAAGAATCTATGTAGAAATGGAATTGGGATTTACTCTAATGCTACCTGGCAGTGTGTGGACTGACCTTCACAGATATTACCGTACTAGACAGGAAGCTCGAGTAACCAGCGACACTGTAATATAATTGGCAAAGGAAGGGATTTTATTAGAATGTATAAAAATATGTGTGGAGACAGATAGGTACTATCTATTTTATACATTTCCCAGTAATGGTAATTTTGTGTGTGTTAAATGAAAGTATGGGTGAGTTCAATTCCCTTATGTTTAATATAAAATGATCAGAAAATGCTATTTGTATGTGCTTCAAAGTGAATTTTTTCACATATGAAACTGGACAGGACCAGATTGAGTCTCACTGACGTATATTCCTAATTCTGTTATAATACACTAGTATACTATTTAAAGGGTAGCCTGTGTGTGTTTGTGTGTTTATGTTTGTGCAAGTGCACATGTGCCAAAGGGCATGGGGAAGGGAGGATGGATGATGAATGAAAATCAGAAATTTTATTTTTCCACATTTCCCATATTGCTCATTCGTGGTCACTTCTAAATGTTTCCATAAGAGAATCCAGGGCAGGGGGTGGGGGGCAGGTGTGAATCTTGTTAGAGAATGTTGCTTGAAGCTGCAAATCATGAGTCTTTTTCATATTGTATAGTTATTTTGGATGGTTTGGAGAGCTGATTGAGATCACATGGTGGCTGAAACCCTCTAATTCTCCCCTTTGTAGGCCAAATGCTGCTGATGTTATGATTTTCCTCAACACTTGATTCTGGTATAATATATATGACCATTAGGTCATTAAAACCATTCTGATTTTAAATTGCTCCTTTGGTCTCACAACTGACAGAATCTTAAATCCTTCCTTTTTCCCACCCTGAACTCAAAACAATGAACAAGATAGCACAAATTCATCTTGCACTATATAATTTTGTGCAATAATATAACTAGAAAAATCATGCAGCTAAATTAGCTGGCATTTAAGCCATCAGCAGGTGGAAATCCTCTTTTGTAGAGTTTGGTGAGTGGTGGTTTTCTCCAGGCCGGTATCTTGCAAGTGGCATGCACACTGTCTAGTGTAGTTTAATAAAGGACTGCAATTTCCACTACTCACTACCTATATGGTCTTAGACTGGTTACTCAACATCTTTCTTTGTACCTCTGTTTCCTCATTCCTAAGTGAGGATACTAATAAGATTGCCCTGGCTACAGCAAATATTAAATTGGAGTATGTGGCAGTTTGATATAGTTATGAATACCTGAAATAGATATGGATTATGTTGGTAAACTGGTCTGTTCCTCTGGGCGTGTTTAAATTATAATTAGGGCTTTGATTGGGCCACGCCAGTAGGCCGTTGAGTCCCCTTCCCTTGGTGGGCAGGGACTCAGAGATAAAACTACATGGCAGAGCAGAGGAGTTAGTTGGAGTTTTGATGTCAGAGTTTTAATGATGGAGCTTTAATGCTGGAGCCCCAGGAAATAAGCACACAGAGGAGCTTGGCTGTGAGGAAGGAGAGAAGGCTTTGTGAAAAGAGATGAGCCATTCACCTGACAGTTCACAGCTGGCCTTGTGGAGAGAGGCAAAGCCTAGAGAGACTCATAGTCTACAGCTGACCTTGTGGAGGAAACAGAGGAGCTGAGCCTAGAGAGCAGCAAGCCCCGGGAAGAGAGGAACACAGGAAGCCTGAACCCTGGCAAACGTCGGCAGCCATCTTGCTCCAACACGTTGCCATAGATTTGGTGAGGGAAGTAACTTAACGCTTTATGGCCTGGTAACTGTAAGCTTCTACCCCAAATAAATACCTTTATAAAAGCCAACTGATTTCTGGTATTTTGCATCAGCACCCCTTTGGCTGACTAATACAGAGTCTAAAGGTGACATGTAAAACTGTGCTTGGTAAAAAGTAAGCACTCTATAAATGCCAGCTATCATTGCTATCATTACAAAGGAATGGCTTAAAAAATACACCAGAACTATACATACAGATGGTCATGGCATCTTTGAAGATATCACTTTGAGAGACTCTAAACTTATCTCAGGGAGATGACTCTACATATTCCAATGAGATGCAATTAAATCACTTTGAAGTCTTCTCTTGAACAGAATTCAAAACCTGCAGAATTTGATTTGAACATTCTGAATTATGGCAATTCACTGAGACGGTTGGTTTCTGATTTTATTTTTATTCCTCCAAAAATTACAAATGGAGTATTCTAAGTGGGAGTCTCAGGGGAGGATATACTGATGAGTTAAAAAGTTTTCCAGCTTGTCCTCATGGAGATTGCAATTTAGAGCCCAGATTGATAAACAGGATGGTTAATTAATTAGATCCTTTTCTGATAAAAGTCAAAAGAATACTAACTTCAATTTTCTGGCTCATGCAGAGTCTATCACTCACTTACAATAGAAGAGTTTCAAAATGATATATTCAGAAGCAGTGAGTTCATTCTCAAAAATAATCATTTGATACGGTCATTTCGATGACTAAGATTTTTAAGTCTATAATGAAAAATAAAAATCATGGACTCATAGAAACTTTTTCCTAAGTGAACTTGGTGATTAGATGGCCAGATAGATGTATTATCTGACTTCTGCTTGCAACCAGGAGAGTTTATAGTTTCACAAAACTATATTGTTGGTTATTTTTTTACTTCCTCAACAGGATGTAGCTACAAATCTCTATGCAAGGCTCCTACCATCTGTCAATCAATAGCTGTACCTCACTTTTCTCAGTATTCTTACCTCAGTGATTTGAGTCACCTTTTTCATTATGTTACTTTTTTTTAATAAATAAGAGGATCTTTGACAGATGGTTGTAAGAGTTAAGGAATGGTATTTTGTTTGTTTGTTTTTAACTTTATTTTTAAAGACGTTTTAGATTACAGAAAAGTAGCATTGAAAATATAGGGGATTCCCATATACCCCACCCCCTCGCACGCTCACATTTTCCCCTATTTAATAACATCTTACGTTAGTGTGGTACATTTGTTACAGTTGATGAACAGATGTTGAAGCATTGCTACTAGCCATGGTCTGTAGTTTACATTAGGGTTTATACTTTGCATGGTACAATTTTATAGGTTTTGACAAAATGTATTATGGTCTGTATCTGTCATTGCAATATCATGCAGAACAATTTCAATGCCCTAAAACTGCCCCATGTTACACCTATTCTTCCCTTCCCCTCTCTTTAGAGCCTCTGGTAACCACTGTCTTTATATCAATGTTACAAGTTCTTCCATTGCTAGAATAATAATAAGTCTACTTTGGTCTATGGTTGCATCTCCCCTTCTGTTTGTTCATTCCTCAGACTTCAGGATTTGGATATGGTGATGCCCACTCTGCTTCAGATTGAGAGGGGTCTTCGATCTCATGGAGCAGAAGGAAGGAATTGTTTTGCTTGCAATTGTAGATACTCTTAGTTTTTTAGGGTGGAGGTTTTCTGTCATCATCATTTTTGTTCATTGTCCTGGGCAAGTCTGATGAACTGGAGGGTAGGTGTTGGCTGTAACGTTGCTGACATTCAGAAGGAAAGTTATTTTTAAAGTAGAAACTATAGAGGAGATAAAAGGACCTTGGACAGAGAATCTCCAGCATTTAATAGCTGGGTAAAAAACGCAAGATTGGCAAAGGAGGCTAAGAAAGAGTGCCAAAGGGGTAAGAGAGTGAAAAATGCTGAAAGAGTGGTCAAGTGAAATAGGAGTATAAGAATACCTTGATTCACTCATGAGTAGGTCTTTCAGGTTGCCGAATATTTTTTCTATTGTCCCTCTTTATTTTCTCCTATGTAGATTGCTTTGTTTTACTTTATCTTTTGTATTGATTAGTCAGAAACTTATTGTGATTATAATTCTTTTAGCAGTAACAGTATTATAAAATAACCTAAAGCATATAAAAATTTAAAAATCGTAAGAATATTACATGCAAATATGTATAATTGCCATTTAATTATGGTATCGAAAGTAAAACAATTTTATTTTTTTACATTGCCTTATTTTTTTTTATTTAATTTTTAAAGAAGCTTTAGATTACATAAATGTTTCAGCAAAAATATATGGGATTCCCATATACCCTCCTTCCCCTCCCACACTTTCCCCCATTAACATCTTTCATTAGTGTGGTACATTTGTTACAATTGATGAACACATATTGAAGCATTGCTAGTAACCATGGTCTATAGTTTACATTATGGTTTACACTTTACACCACACAATTTTATAGGTTTTGACAAAATGTATAATGGCCTGTATCCATCACTGCATGTGGTTTTAGTTTGCATTTCACTGTCAAGCATCTTTTCCACTTGTCATTTGTATATCCTCTTTAGTGATGTGGCTATCCTTGTCTTTTGCCCATGTCGTAATTAGATTAATTTTTAAATGTTGAATTTTGAGCATTCTTTATATATCTAGATGTCAGTGCCTTCTCAGATATGTGTTTTGCAAACATTTTCTCCCACATTATAAGACTGTTTGTTCTTCCTTCTAACAGGATCTTTTACAGAGCAAACATATTATTTTTTCAGTATTTCCTTGTATGGATTGTGCATTTGGTATCAACGTATAAGAACTCTGCTGGCTCTAGATATAGACTTTCTCTTATGTCTTTTTGCTTTTTAAGATTTATAGCTTTATGTTTTGCATTTAAGCCCATAATCCATTTTGATTTCATTTTTGTATAAGGTGTGATTCAGGTCGAAGTTCATCTTTGTGCCTATGGATGTCATATGAGCTAGGACCATTTGTCTACTAGATTATTCTTCTTCCATTGAATTATTTTTCACCTCATCCAAAATCAGTTGGGTATATTTGAATGGTTCTATTTCTTGGTTTTCTATTCTGTTTCATTGATCAATGTGTTTATCCCTCTGCCAAAACCACACTGTTTTGATTACTTTAGGTATATATTAAGACTTAATATTGAGTAGAGTAATTCTTCATACTTTATTCTTCTTTTCCAAAAAAATTTTTTTTGCTATTATTGGGTCTATACCTTTCCATATAAATTTTAGAATATCCTTGTCTATTCTAAACAAAGAAACCATGCTGGAATTTTTATCAGAATTTCATTAAACCTCTCAATCACTTTGGGAATAATAAACATATTTACAATATTAAGTCTTCCAAACCATTAGCATGGTATATACTTCCATACTGATTTAACTGCCTCCCATGTATTTTGATATGTTGTATTTTCATTTTCATTCAGGTATATGTATCTTTCTTTCTTTTGAGAGTTTCTCATTGACCCATGGATTGTTTAATTTCTATGTGTTTAGAGATATCCTGTTGCATTTCCATTACTGATATCCAGTTTGATTCTACTATGATCAGAAAATACACTCAGTAGGCTTCAATTCTTTTAAATTCACTGAGTTTCTTCAAATGGCCCAGGTTATGGCTTATCTTGGTGAATGTTCCATTGGTATTTGGGGAACAAAAGTGCATTCTGTTGTTGGGTGATTGTTCTATTTATGTCAATTAGATACTATTGGTTGAGGGTGCCAATTAAATATTCTATATCCTTGATTTTCTTTTTAGTGGTTCTATTAGCTGCTGAGATGTGTTGAAGTGCTAACAATAATTGTGGATTTCTCTATTTCTACTTCCAGTTCTATCAGCTTTTGCTTCATGTCTTTTGAGGATATGCTGTTTGAGGTCACTCATTTAGAGTTGTTAGGACTCAGGATTGATCTACTATTTCAGTATACTTCTTTCTTATAGTTTCCTTCTCATTGCTGAAATTCCCTATCTGCCCTTTAAACTAGTAATCATAATTATTTAAAAATCTAAGTCTGATAGTACCAACATCTAGTTCATTTCAGAGTATAACATTATTATTATTATTTTTAAAAGATTTATTTATTTGTTTATTTATCCCCCCCCCCTTGCTGCTTGTGTTTACTGTGTCCATTTGCTGTGTGTTTTTTTTTCTGTGTCTGCTTATCTCCCCCTTGCTGTGAGGTCTTGCTGCATCAGCCCACCACGCCACGCGGGCCGGCCTGCCCTCACAAGGAAGCCCCGGGAAGCGAACCCGGGGCCTCCCATATGGTAAACGGGAGCTCTATTGATTGAGCCACACCCGCTTCCAGAGTATAACATTATATCTTATATTTCTTACTTTAAAAAAAATTCGTGTGACTTCTAATTCTTGACTGAATGCTAGACTTCTCATGTAGGGCTATTTAGACTGGTGCAAAATATTTACTTTTGAAAAAATGGGCATGCCTCTTTTTTCTGGACATTAGTATGGGAGTTTGAGTCAATCTAGTCAGTAATTGAGCTGGATTTAGGATTTGTTGCTGCTTTGATCATATTCACTTCATAACTGGGTCCAATTCCTCTAACAACAGTTTGTGTTCAAATTTGGAGCTGAGATACCAAAGAGTTTCTCTCAATATTTTTATGCACCTTCAAGTTTCAGTCCCTCTGTGTTTGCCTGTCCCACAAAGAGAGTAAGTCTCCATTTTCTGGACACTCCTCTAGTGGTAAAATGCTGATGCTCATTACTCAGGGCTTGCTAGGCTAAGGGTAGGGCCAGGGCTCTGCTCTCATGTCCTAGTCTCTCTTCAGTGTTAGACAGGCTCTTTGTACCTGAGTTTTAGGTTGAGTCTTTCTTGGCATTCTTGCCATGCCCTTTCCTGGCAGCGACACCCAGCTTTGAATCTGTACGTGTCTTACCCAAGAAAGAATTTCTTTCCTCTCCCCAGAATTGGAAACCTTCTAATTGCATTGGTATAGGATCATGAGCTCAGCAGAATTTCTTGCCACTCACCAGAGGTTGTTTTTTTTTTCCTTCTATCCTTTGTTCAAAAACAATGGCCTGAATATGACAAGGTTTGTTGCCCTACCTAAGGGTTTTGCTCCTTATGACAGAAGGACTTAGGTTAGGGGGATGGAATGGGTCCGTGACTTTCCCACAGAGACGGCTGACCCCATCCTTCAGGCCAGCACCACCTAGGTTCCCTCACTGATCTCTCATGATGCCCCTAATCTTTCCCATGAACAAATGTCGTAGGTTCCCCAGGGACTCTGCCACAGGTGGGTCTGTCTATGCACACTGTCTTTACTTGGCAGAGTACCAGGGCAGGGTTCCTTCCTTGAATTTCAGGCTCCTTTTGGCACTGTGCCTTCAGCTTGCTTATGAGTAAAATTAAATCATGGTTTTGTACTGTACATAGCTTTTTCTTCTTGTTTGGGTGAGAACAGTGCTCTTTCCAACTTTCCACATCCTAGGCCTAGCAAATATTTATGAGCTGCCCAAAGTAATATTATCATTTCATTTAGTGCAGTAAGCAATAGAAAACAAGGATGAACTGGCTGGTAAGGTTAATGGAAAAAAAAAACAACCTGGTGGAAATTCATTGTGTTATTTTAGACAAAAATAGTATAAGAGTTGACACAGTTTTAGCCCCTTTTGGGGTAGGATCTTGTCATCTTTCTTTAAAGATGCCCCAGTGTTTATTGTGAGATAGTCAATCAATCTCTTGAATTCTGAGTCAAAAGACCCAGGTATCTTTTACAAACCAGAAGGGCTGTGTAGAGGCAAGTGAGCATAGATTCAAGAGGTGGTGCTTCAGACATAATGGGGCCAAAGAGATTTTGCTACCTGACTCCCAGAGAGGTCCTTTTAAAAATTATAATGATATTATTTTCTTTACTCGAAGGGATAAATCTTCCCAAAATCATTGTAGATGCTCAGATTGGGTTAAATAGCGCCAAATGATGTGGGTGATAAAATCAAGTCTGTTTCCTTTCCTAGGAAGCCCTGTTTCCCTTGACAGTTGTCTGATAACCTATGTTCCCCTGCAAAAAATAAAGGCAAATGAGGGAAGGATAATGAAGCTCTCAATAATGTGACTGTTCACTCACCTGATAGGCTCAATGAGACTTATAACGTGCTCCTCCAGGTCCTATACAGAAGTTAAGGCACCTGATTTATTTATTCAGAACCGTGAGACGTAGCACTGCTACTTTCTCACGGTAACTGCCAGCTACAGATTTGCCTTGACAAACTTCAATACCTCTAAACAATGAAGAAGAGGTATGAGAAGCCGGTTAAATGGTACCCTGAGTGTTGTTTATAAGCGAGTTCACAGACATTACAAGGGTGCATCGATAATATATAGCAACCATTTACCCTCCTACAGCACTTTATGTTCCCAGGCTGTGCTCTCTGCTACAAGGACTGCTATTCAAGGTAAGCTTAGTCTTAATTCAGGGCTCAAAACCGTTTTTGTCTATTCTGTTGAAGCGTAGCTCATGAAAAGAAAATCTTGTTTAGCCGGCATTTTAGCTGAGATTCCGAAGATTGGGACAACTGCCTGATTAAAACATGTTGTTTATGATGTGGTTTGTGCAAAAATTTTACAGTTGCATCGCCTCTTAGAAAGCCACGATGCAGAGAGTGAATGAGTGTTCATTTGAAAACAACCTAGAATATCTCTTGTCAAGAGCAAATGAGTCTTTCTCTCTTAGAGAGTTAAGTAAAAGAAAAGCCCGTATTATATAATTTGTCCCCAGGCTCACGCCCTAACCCCATCAATAAGACGGGGTCTTTCCACATTATTTTTAATCCTGTACTTTATACACTTTCAATTGAATTAAAATTCATCCTCCATATCTTCATGCCCTCTTCCAAACCTGTCAACATAAGCTATACAGTAAATAAATACAATCAGAGAAAGCCAAATCCAATTCTGCATTCCCCTGTGTCTTCCTTATTTTTTCAGATTTTTTTTGAGGTACCAGGGATTGAATCCAAGACCTTGTATGTGAGAAGCTGGCACCCAACCACTGAGCCAGGTCGGCTACTCTGAGTTTGTTTTTTCGCTTGATTTGCTTGTTATTGTTTTTTTAGGAGGCACACGGGAACCAAACCCGGGACCTCCCATGTGATAAGCAGTTGCTCAACCACTTGAGCCACATCTGCTCCCCACCCCTGTGTCTTCCTGAGGTAACCTTTCAGTGCTAACTCCACCCAAGTCCAATTTTCAGGGACAGAACTTAAAACTTCTGCAGTTAAGTAAAACCCGTTTGGTGTCTTCTAGTTTAGAATCAATAGGGAATGGTCATGTGACTAAAGCCAGGATATTAACCACGGTAAACTACAAACATTTTTAGATGCATTTAAAACCAAATAAGCATGACTTAAAGGAACAGAAACATTTATTACTAATCCTCTAGGATTCACCCTTTCCCAACACTTATATTTGTGGGACCAGTCAGGGAGAAACAAGGGAATATACTGTCCCAATTGGACTTTCACTGCATTAGGGTCTCAATAAATTAAATCCAGAAATTAAACAAATTATATCACTTATAGGAAATTGGCATTTTCCCTCAATGTCCTTATCATTATTTCTTGAAGTTTTCTGCATCAATAAAGTTGTATACGTGTGTTTGCTATTTTCTCTGGAATATTTGATGCTAAATTAGTATATATTATATTCATTTCAGTGAATGATTATATGGAGTACTCTTCAATTGTAGATATAAATTTCACTCAAGCCAAGTCCATTTCTGTAGACATATAAATACATTATTATCTTTCTTAATATCTACAAAAGTTTTAAGAGGATTGCTTGAAGACTCAACATAAAAGGGTGAAAATCAAAGAATGCATTTCCAAGCCAAAATCTGAAGAGGGGTCTATAATTTCTAGGTTAGATGATTGGCATGATTCCAGAGGGAAGCAGAGAATTCTCAAAACAGCAACAGGTTTTAGAAGTTTTATATTACAAAACCCACCAATTCAAGAGCCCTTTACAGAATCAGTGAATATAGAGGCCTTTAACTTATTTTTTTTCAAAAATAAGAGGGATATAAGAATTGTATTCCATCTTAAAATCTGCACTATTTTTTCATTCTTATTTACAGGGTATCTGGCATCCTATTAACTGCCTCGATTTAGAATCATAGAATACAAACACTTACAGATTCTTTAGAGACTACTTTCTCTTAACTTCCTCATTTATGAATAGAACTTAAACCTCAGAGAAGAAAAGTAGATGATTCAAGATCCTCTACTACATGGCCTACCAGAGGCCAAGTGGAGATAACAACCCAAGTTACTGAAGCTCATTCTACTGCTCTTATTATTATTCTGGCTATCTCCCTTCTTTTGCTACTCAACAAATCATTTAATTAAATTATCTAATTAATATATGAAAGAGTATATTCATAAAAATATATCCTTAAGTTTTTAAATGCTGTAATTTCCTATTATCTCAGAAAAGAAACTTCTGAAAACCTTAGTTAACTAGAACTTTTGGCCTGAGGTACAAGCCAGGAGAACATTATTGCGGAGAAGACCAAATATTCAAAGAAATGAGGATACCTGTGATGTTTAACTTCATATGTCTAGTTGGACAGGTTATGGTGTCCATTTGTTTGGTCAGGCAAGCATTGATCTGATAGTTACTGTGAAGATATTTCATGTATTTAAGTTATCATTAAGTTGATTGCATCAATGGCTAATTATCTACAATCAACTGCAGAGATTGCCTTCAACAACGAGAAAAGTCTCAACAATCAGTTGAAGGCTTTGAAAGGAGAAATGATGATGTTAACAGTCACAAGAGAGAATTTTCATCTCTCCTTCAGCTAGCCAGCTTCACCTGGGAAATTCATCAGAAATCTTCATCGGAGTTTCTAGCTTGCAGCCTGCCCCACGGAATCTGGGTTTGTCCATCTCCAGTTGCATGATACAATTCTTATAAAAATCCCAAAATATTTACATTATATATACACATGATACGTTGCATACTTACATACATATTAATCCTATCAGTTGTTTCCCTAGCAAACACTGACTAATACATTATCTGATGGGACAAATGGTTAGAGAAAAATAGCAATGGAAGAAAACTGAGTAAAAAATGATGAGTAGAGAAGGGAAAAGGAAAAGCACAGACACAGCAAAATAAATAATGGAGAAAAATTGATGGGAGCAGAAATAATTCAACATAGTATTGAATATTATGTCATTTAATTGGTATAAAAATGAAATGTGTTGACCTACTAGAGTCAAAATCTGTGTAATATCCAAACCGTATTGAAGAAATCTTATATAAAATGCTGGACAAACACACACATCCAAACACACACACACTTGTAGTAATTGTTACTTTCCCATACAAAGTGGCTTATCAAAATATTTTCATAATTAAATTCAGTTGTTTCTCTAAGAGAACATCAGAGTCAGGTAAATTGATTTAATTTGCATGCCTTACGTGGGCTGAGATATCCCAGCTTGGATGGCAACCTCTTTCGCCTTCATGCTTGTATTTTATTTCCACTGTGGTTCCTGCTGGATTGCATTTGATCTTGTTCCCTCTACTTTGTTGCTGGCAGGTACGAATACTATTCTTCTTTTCACAGTTAGCTTGCAGTCATCACCTGTCACTATGGCCATCCTTTTTACTTACAGTGCCAGCAATTTTGTCTCATTATTCTCTTACAGGATTCACCTGGGGGGAAAAAATCATCCCTGAAATAATCCGAGGGTGACCAAACATCCTGGTTTTCCTAAGACTGAGGGTTCCCAGGATCTGGAAGCTTCCATGTCGAAACTGGGAAAGTTCCAGCCAAACAGATGGTCAGTCATCACAGGGACACCGTCTCTGTCCCTTGACCATTTTTCTCCATGGCTCTTAGCTTATTCCAGGGAAATTCTTTCTGCTCCTTTTTCTCCATGGCAAATCTGAGAGGCCACTGTTGAGTGCCCCATTTGGGGGCTTCTGCATAACTTTCCCAGGTCTTCTCCTGGTACAGTTTGGGGGCCTACATGCTTTTCACTTCTTAACACTCTAATTTGATTTTAAATTTGGTTAGTTTTTGATTGATTTGCCTCTAGACACTACATGTACCAATAACCAAAACCAATGTTTTTTTTTTTTTTTTTCCCTAGACATAATTTTCAAGACTGATGTTTTCCTTCATGCTCCCATTCCCTTTTCTCTCAATTTAATGTCAATGACTTGACACCAACTGATAAACAGGCTGAGAGCAGGAAGACACTCGGTGGTGAATCTCCATGAAAAACTTATAAATCTCAATGAACATTTCTTTCTCAACCCATTTTTTAGTCTTGTCTCTTTCTTCATGGGTTTGGGAGGCAATTGAATTTTCTAACCCCTCAAAGTCTGAGTGTTTTTTTATTATCTTTATTTTACTTTTTCTCTCAAGCAATTTTTGCTTTGGCTCATCTCTTTCTTTTGATGCTTTCCTGAATGCAGAAAATGAAACTTAAGTTGTATCATATTTAGACTCTTTCCAATCTTTTCCGTAGACTACGTCTCAGTCATCAGGCATATGGGGTACTTTTCAAGTTTTTTTCAGGTGACATTTTATCAAATGTTTCATCACTGCACATACAAAATATCCACCTTTCCAACCCCTATCAGCTTACTTACAGTCTTATTCCTGACAACTAAACTATTTCTATTAAGGCAGTATCTCACTTCAAGATACAAATTTTTCCAATCTTTAGAGTGATTCTAGCTCCTCTCAAAGCAAATTTCAGTGATGACCGCATAATCTTTTCACCCTTATGTCAGTTCAATGTCAGTGTTCCTTGTTGAGAAACTAGAGTAAGAATGAAAGGTAAATTCAGGGACCAGGTTGAAAGGTTTACTACCTTTATCATTGAATTCCAAAGTAACCCTGGGCATTTTACTCAGTCCGTAGAGAAAAGCAAACACGCAGAAGGCATATTTGCTTCTTAAATCCCCTTAGCTTGGAAATGACCCACATCATTTTTGCTTATAAGAGAACGACTGGTGAAAACTAGTTACATGGCCACATCTAGGAGCTCAGGGCTCTGGGAATTATTTTTTCCTGATGGGCAGCCACTTCTGAGCCAGACTTTTAACCCTTCCTATGTGAAGCACAGCTGGCAACCACCAGATAACTTGAATTAGAAATAAATATGTCATCTTGGACGTTTTCTATATCACCCACCAGAGAAGCAATCCTCAATCCTATTAAGCCACTTTTCAAATTACACTAATTCATCAATTTCTCTCCATTTTCAGTGCTACTCTATGGTTCAGTTTTCTCACATCTTGTTTGGGTTACTGCACTTCACTTTGGTCATGTTTTTCTAGTGTGTTCCTTACATTGCACCTAGATTGATCTTCCTAAACTAAAGCACAAATTATTCAGTCATTCCCCTTTTTAAAAAGTACTCCGAAGGTTTCCCATTGCTCCCCAACTCTTCAATATGGCTTAAAAGGGCTTGTAACTGCTGACATCTCAAAGCACATGGCTCCAAAAAAAAAGCTCCCAGCTTTTCTATGGCTATCACACCCTAGGGCTGAAAGCATCGTGTTCTTCACATGTGAACCTTAGCATACGCTCTTTCTTCTGCCTATTACACTCTTCTCATTTCCTCCCAATTTCTTTGCCTGGAGAACCTTTATAGTACATATTCTATAGGTATCACTTTTAACATCAACCTACTATAGGATGTTTTCCCCATCCTAATCCCCAATGTCATGTTAAATATTCCTCTTATTTTGTCTCATGGTAGCTTTCCCCTCATATTAGCATTTATCAGAGTATATTATAATTGCCTGATTACTTTTTAGTATCAATTCCTTGTAATACTGGAAATTCATGAGTCTCCCCCTCATCATTTTATATAACAAACAGCACTTTTTCATGTACATAGTGGATGCTCATGGAATGTGTGCTGCATTGATTTAAATTTAACTCATATGACAAAAAGTCTTGGAACAGTTGCTCAAATAATTTGCAAGTTATGAATAGAATAAAATGGTTGAGCAAGGTCATACTTTGTACATGCTTAAATTGGAGTTGGTAGGCTGAATTTTATATGAGAAATCTTTCAGTAACAACATCAAAATGAATCAAATACTTTTGTAAGCAAAGGCAAATTGAGAAAACTATATAAATATTTTGTGATAGAACTTTTATTTTTTAAAATTTAGATCTTGTCATCAGCAAACTAAACTTTCTGGTGAAAAATACTTGACTAATCACAAAACTACAGATATACAGACAGACACATGCAAACACAATTTTTAGATAATTAGTAAATATGGTACAATACTTTATCAATTTAAGTAAAAAAATTTTCTAGTTCTTTGTTTGTTTGTTTTGCAATAATTACAAAATTTACCATCACTAGGTGCAGTGAATGTAGTATCACCGATTTCCATAAAGAATACAAAAAAAACATGGATTCGACTAGATAGAATTTATAACTTGACTTGTATAAAATTAAATAATTTATTGGAAATTATAATTAACTTAGTATTTGAAATATGTTGTATATTTATTCACAGCTTACAAAGAGACAAAGTAATTTAAGAATAGACAAAGGACTGTTCTCATATGGGCATTTTTCTACTAGGAATCGGAATATTTTAGAATTCTATTAGTGGACAAATTTTTAAAAGATCTCAATTTTCAAAAATTTAAATATGTAAAACTAAGAAGATATTTTTATTTTTATTTCAATTAAACAAACAAATATGTTTTAGGTCCTAAAATCAATTTTACATGGCATTAGGAATTAAACATTGAGATGTTCAAGTCTCTGCTTTCAGAAAGTTGATTAAAAAAATAAAAAAAGCAACACATTGACCATTTACATACAACATGGTTAGCAATGGCCTACAGTATTTATTTACATTAATTAACTTAATCTTTTTTTAAATTGTTCGTAAAAATCAAGATTTTTCACAGTACATACCAATATTTGTAAAATGATATATAAATACATATGCATATATGTGCATTTTCTTACATAAATGTTATTTTATATATATATATATATATATATTTTTTTAAGGTGCTTAGATTACCTAATTATTACTCAGAAATTACAGGGATTCCCATGTTCCCCACCTCCCACACCTCCCACAACTTCCCACACCAACATCCTTCATCAGTGTGGCACACCACCCGCAATGGATATACACATCCTGGGGCCTTGCCA
>JAQZBX010001477.1:11480-82593 GCA_029593785.1 Cabassous unicinctus | reverse complement strand
GCTTTTTTCCCCCAATTTCATTTAGTTCTGCTCTAATATTTGTTGTTTCATTCTCTATATGTCCATTAGGTCAAGGTCCTCTAATATATTATTCAAAGTCTTTGTTTTTCAATGATTCTTTGTTGAGGTGTTCTGTTTAATGGTGATATTGGTGTATTAAAGCCCCCACTATAATTGTAGAGGCATCTATTTCTCCACTTAGTTTTTCCAGTGTTTGACTTGTGTATTTTGAGGCACCCTCGTTAGGTGCATAAATGTTCATGATTGTTCTTTCTTCTTGGTAGAAGAAAGAACACTATATATTTTATTAATATATAATGTCCTTCTTTGTCTAATATTTTGCACTTAAAGTCTATTTTTTCTCATATTAGTATAGATACTTCTGCCTTTTATTGGATATTGTTTGATTGTAAAATTGTTTTCCAGCCATTCACTTTCAGCCTCCTTGCATCCCTGGGTGTAAGGTGAGTTTCTTGTAGACAGCATATAGATGGGTCATATTTCCTTATCCATTCTGCCAATCTGTGTCTCCTGAATGGTGAATATAATCCATTAACTTTCAATGTTATTGCTGCCAGTGAAATACTTATATTCACCATGTTTTCTTTAGGCTTATGTATGTTATATGTTGTTTTTATTTCTCTTTTTATCTTTTTGGTTGTTCTTACACTGTCCTCCATGTCTCTCTCACTTGTTGTTTCTATTTCCATTTGCAGAACTCCCTTTAGTATTTCTTGTAGTGAAGGTTTATTATAGGCATATTCTCTTAATTTCTGTTTATCTTTGTATATTTTGAGCTCTCCCTTATTTTTGAAAGCCAGGTTTGCTGGATAAAGAATTCTTAGCTGGAAGTTTGTTTGTTTTTTTTTTTCTTTTAGCACTTTAACTATATCATATCACTGCCTACTAACCTTCCTCATTTCCAATGAGAAATCAACACTTAATCTTATTGAGCTTCTCTTGTATGTGATGGCAGTTTTTTCTCTTGCTCCTTTCAGTATTCGCTCTTTGTCTTGAGTGTTGGACAATTTGACAAGTATGTGTCTTGGAGTAGGCCTGTTAGGATTTATACTGTTTAGGGTGTGCTGCAATTCCTGGACATGTACATCCATCTCCTTCAATAAGATTGGGAAATTTTCAGCCATTATTTCCTCCAACACTCCTTTTGTTCTCTTTCCCTTCTCTTCTTTTATTATGGCTTGTAATTTTTTGTAAGTGTCTAGGCATCTGTTTATCTTGATGGGTTCATTCTGTTGATTATCTATTCTCTCTGTTCTATGGTTTTATATTGTTGTGTTTGAGTGTGTGTGAAGGTTTCACTTTGACATGTCATTCCTCTTATTTGATTTCCTTGTTGTTGTCTATGTTCCCTTGGGAAAAAATTAGGACCAGAGAAAAGGAAAGAGATAATAAGAGTAAAAGAATGATAGTAATAATAATAGTAAAAGGAAGGAGAAGAACCATACAAGACCTAGGAATTTGAAAAAATTAACACAGGTAAGAAGTACAGATCAATAAGATTATAAAGGTGGAATGGACACAATCAAACAAGAAACAAAACAGAGAGAAATATAAAGAATGAATTGAAATGCTGAAATTGTGAGAAAAGGAGAAAAAAGAAGAGAAAGATAAAAAAGTAAAAACAAGAAAAATTGGAGACAAAACAAAAAAGAGGTGGAATGAAAGAATGACAGCAGAAACAGAAGACATAAACGTGAATGAAAGAAAAGAAATAGCATAGGTAGAGAAAATCATAAAAGAAAAAAGAGTAAAAGAGAGAAAAAAAAACAGTAGCAAAGGAAGGGGAAACACTACAGATGAGAAACAACACAGCAGCTACTCATTTTAAACAGGGAGAAATAAGAAAAAAAAATGGTCAAAAAACAAAAATAAACCCAGAAAAACAGTCTTCTCCCCTGGACACCAAAGGATCTTCTCAGGCTGTTGGTGTTCATCAATCAATCACCCTGCAGCCTGCTCTCTGCCAGTTTTGAACTGGGTTTTAGTGATTAAAATAAGGAAAATTTAGAAGAAAGACATTAAAAAAAGAAATCCAAGGAAAGCTAGTACAAAGAGATATGTATCTGTTCCTTGTCATAAAGTTTCAGCTGGATGTGTGATAACCCAGTGGATGACTTCTCAAAGAAGAGCCAAGAATTAAACCAGGGACTTCATATTTCTAAGCAGTAATTCTTCCACTGAGATAATCTGTCCCCTTAGGTTAGTTAGCCTTACAGAAGGCTAGCCTCCCATTTACCCTTGGGCCACTTAGATTCTCTGCAGTCTGCTGGATTCCTGCTGATCAGCTGCCTGTCTCTACCTCATCTCTGATGTGATTCCTCTCTTTAACTAGGTGGCTGGGCATGACAGCCTGTCTGAGGAGATTCCCTTCCCTAATCTCTGTCAAGAAGGAGTCCCCTCTGAGATTCAAGGGAGGGCCAACTGCTTAAACTCACTGCAAAGAAACAAGTCTCTACCCTCCCAGATACTTCACCCTCCCAGGGAATCTGCCATCACATTTTGTTTGGAACAGGTAGTCAGTGTCTCTACTTAGACTATCAGCCCTCAGGGTGGAGGTATATAAAATCATCAGCAACTGATGATTTTTCCCTGGCTTCCCAATCTGTCCTGATCACTCCTAGATTACTTAGAGAACCTTCCCATGCTATATATATCCAGAGGAACTGGCAGGGAGGAAGACATCTGCTCTGCTCTCAGGTACAATTCACCAGTTATACCCTCACTTACTGTCATGGGGGTGGGGACTGGGGCCCTTCCCAGTGGTGAGGAGGTTTAATAATGCACAGCTTTTTATTTTGACTTCTTCATCTCTCTGTCCCTCACTCTTCTGACAGTTGTGAAGCAGTGTCCTGGTCTGCTGTACCCCAAATCAGGTCCTCAAGACAGCCTCTGGCTCTTTCTCTGTTGTTTTAGTGAGAGCTGAGCTTTATCTGCCTAACCAGTTGGCCATGTTCCCACAATCCTCCACATATGCATTATTTGCATCCCAGAGGAAAAAGAGAAGAGAAAGGGAGGGGCCAAAGGTATATTGGCATACATAATGGCTACAAACTTCCCAACCCTATTAAGGGAGATAGATGTACTTTAATACACAATTTTAACCTAAGACAGAACATCTTGACAGAGAATCCATAAAGAAACAAAGGCTTTGAATAATACATTAGAGGACTTGGACCTAATGGACACACACAAAACATTACACACAGATGCAGGAGGATATACAATCTTCTCAAGTGTGCATGGATCATTCTCCAGGATAGAACACATGCTAGGCCACAGAACAACTCTCAATGAATTCAGAAAAATTTAAATTATACAGTGTAATTACTCTGACCACAATGGAAAGAAGTTGGAAATCAGTAAGAGGAAGAGAATCAAATTAGGCACAAAGATATGGAAGTAAAACAACACAATCTTAGACAAACAGTGGGTCAAGGAGGAAATCTCAAAAGAAATCAATATCTATCCCATTTGATGTGGTAGATTAAAAGTCTAATGTAAGGAATAAAATATCACTTTATACATTTAAATTATGTTTTCTACTGAATGCTCTCATGCTAAATGATTGAAGATTTACTCTCTGAGACATAATATAATAATCTAAGTAACTTATGATGTGGAACATTCCTAAAATGTGTTTGAATTTCTTGATTTTATATTATTTAGCTTTCTTTTGAAATTAATTTTTTGGCCTTCAAGAGTGCTCATGAATTAGCTTGATTATCCAGGATATATATAGTTCTATCTGTGTGGCTCTATGATAGAGAAGACTGGCAAATATATAATTTTAAGTTTATCAAAGAGGACATTATTGTCTGGTGGTAGTGGATCCCTCTTATACATAATATTTCAGTTCTGTCCCCACTCTTCTTTTAAAGTTTATATAAATGGAAAATATTTCAAGGAAAAAATTATATGAAAAAATCCTGAAAGAATAAAAAAAATATATAAGAGGCTAAACATACATCTGTTGAAAACCTTTTTTAAATTAATTAATATATAAAACAGTAGTCATATCTGCATACCTAATGATTAAATGTGTTTCTTAAGGAAGTAGCTTCTCAGATCCAGAGATATGGCCAGCTGGACAAAAGAAACCTTGTTCATTTTAATAATCTTTCTGGTATCAAACAGATGGTTAACATCCTGATTACCCTGAATCAAATAAGAAAAAATAGTAGTCTCTTGAAGAGTTTTCCTCAATTCCTGCCAGGCTATCAATATGCAAATAGTTTCAGATATACTGTTTGAATAATTGTAATTTACTTGCTAAATAATGCTTAATGATTTGTATTATTTTACAGCATGCTCATATTTTTTTATTTTGGCTATTTATGGGCTGACTGTATTATTCAGATTTTGTTGGAATGATTTCTACAACAAGAATATGGAGGTACATATTTGAGATTTATTTTGTCTTAAAGTTGCAATAGAAAGTTTTCATGATTCCAAAGACAAAAGGCCAAGGGAGCACCTTGCTGCAGTGAAAGAGGGTCATGATTACAGTCTAATACCACAGATCCCTGAATGAAAATGCCTCCGGCGTAATGACTTGTATTATGATTGTGGTAGGAAAAGTGATTATATTTTTTATTTTAATCTTAATTTTGTATTATGCCTAGCACATAATAATGTTCAACAATAATCTTGGAATGCTGCAAGTTTGTAAAACATATATTTTAAAAATATAAATATGCCAATAAGAAACCTGCATTTCAAGAAATAATAAAGGAAATTCAACAGGTTGAAAGGAAAAAAGAAAACAGGAGAGAGAGTGTAGGAAGAGAGTGTAAGAACAACTAAAAAGTCAAAAGGGGAAATAAAAACAATTTATGACATACATATACCCAAAGAAAATATAGCTCATATAATAAATTCATTGAGAGTAATAACACTGAATGTTAATGGATTAAACTCACCAGTCAAGAAACACAAATTGGCAGAATGGATAAGGAAATATGAACCATTTATCTGCTGTATACAAGAAACCCACCTTAGACCCAGGGATTTAAGGAGGCTGAAAATGAATGGCTGGGAAAAAATTTTACAAGCAAACAATAATCAAAAAAAGAGCAGGAGCAGCTATCCTAATATCGGACAAAATAGATTTTAAATGCAAACTATTGTAAGAGACAAAGATGGACACTATATATTAGTAAAAGGGGTAATCTTCCAAGAAGAAAGAACAATCATAAACATTTATGCACCTAATCAGGGTGCCTCAAAATATATGAGGCAAACACTTGAAAAACTAACTGGAGAAATAAATGCTTCTACATTTATAGTTGGGGCATTTAATACATCATTGTCACCATTAGACAGTACATCTAGGCAGACAATCAATAAAGAAACAAAGACTCTGAATAATACATTAGAGGACCTGGACCTAATAGACATATGCAGAATGCTACACACAAATACATTGGGATATACATTCTTTTCGAGTTTACATGGATCATTCTCCAAGATAGACTACATGCTAGGCCACAGAGCAACTATCAATGAATTCAGAAAGATTGAGATTATACAAAGTAATTTCTGTGACCACAATGGAATGAAATTGGAAATCACTAAGGGACAGAGAAACAGATTAGGCACAAAGATATGGAAGCTAAACAACACATTTTTAGACAAACCATGGGTCAAGGAGGAAATCTCAAAAGAAATCAGTAACTACTTCAAATTAAATGAAAAGGACAACACAAAATATCAAAACTTATGGAATGCAGCCAAAGCTGTACTGAGAGGGAAATTCAGAGCCATAAATGCATATATTAAAAAGAAGAAAGAGCTTAAATTGAAGAACTAACTGCACAATTGGAGGAATTGGAAAAGCAACAACAGAGTAACCCCCAAGTAAGTAGAGAGAAAGAAATAACAAAGATTACAGCAGAACTAAATGAAATAGAAAATAAGAAAGCTGGAAAAACATAAACAAAACCAAAAGCTGGTTCTTTCAGATGATCAATAAAATTGACAAACCCTTAGCAAGACTAACAAAGAAATAGAGACAGAATATGCAAATATACAAAGTAAGGAATGAAGAAGGGGATATCACTACTGACTCCACATAAAGAAAGAGTATAATAAGAGGATATTTTGAAAAGTTATTTGTCAACAAGAATGATAATTTCGAGGAAATGGACACATTTCTAGAAACTCACAAACAGCCTATATTAACTTAAGAAGAAATTGATGAACTCAACAGTCCAATTAGAAGTAAAGAGGCAGACTCAGTCATCAAAAACCTCCCAACTAAGAAGAGCTTAGGAACAGATGGCTTCACAGGTGAATTCTACCAAATGTGCCAGAAACAGCTAACACCAATTCTGCTTAAGCTCTTCTAAAAAATAGAAGTAGAAGGAACATTGCCTAACTCATTCTATGATGCAATCATTACCCTAATACCAAAGTCAAACAGAGATATCACAAGAAAGGAAAATTACAGACCAATTTCTCTAATGAACCTAGATGCTAAAATTCTCAACAAAATACTTGTTAATCGCATTCAACAAGATATCAAAAAAGTTATACACCATGACCAAGAGGGATTCATCCTGGGTATGTAAGGATGGTTCAACATAAGAAAATCAATCATTGTAATACACCACATAAACAGATTGAAAGAAAAAAATCACATGATCATCTCTATAGATACAGAAAAAGCATTTGACAAAATACAGCACCCTTTCTTGATTAAAAACACTGCAAAAGATAGGAATAGAAAGAAACTTTCAGAACATGACAAAGGGTATATATGAAAAACCCAAAGCTAACATCATCTACAATGCTGAAATCCTAAAAGCCTTATCTCTGAGATTGGGAACAAGATAAGGATGCCCATTATCACCACTTCTATTTAACATTGACTCAGAAGAACTTGCTCGAGCACTGAGGCAAGAAAAAGATATAAAAGACATCTGAATTGGAAAAGAAGAAGTAAAAAATTCATTATTTGCAGATGACATGATCCTATACATAGAAATCCCTAAGAAATCTACAGCAAAGCTTCTAAAACTTATAAAGGATTTCAGTAACCTTAAAGGCTATAAGATCAATGCTCAAAATTCAGTAGCATTTCTGTACACCAAAAATAAGCAATCTGAGGAGGAAATCAAGAAAAAAATACCTTTTACAATAATACTAAAAGAATCAAATACCCAAGAATAAATTTAACTAAAGATGAAAAGGACTTATATAAAGAAATCAACACAACACTGTTAAAGGAAATCAAAGAAGACTTAAATAAATGGAAGAATTTTCTCTGTTCATGGATAGGAAGACTAAACAACATCAAGATGTCTATCCTACCCAAATTAATCTACAGATTTAATGCAATCCCAATAAAAATCAACAGTGTAATTTTTAAGAAATTGGAAAAACTAACTACAAAATTTATTTGGAAGGTTAAGAGGTGCCAAATCTCCAAAGACATATCGCAAAAGAAAAATGAAGTTGAACATATCACACTACCTGACTTTAAAATGTACTACAAAGCTACAGTGGTGAAAACCGCATGATATTGGCACAAGGATAGACACACCAATGGAACCAAATAGAGAGTCCTGATATAAATCCTCGATTATACAATCATCTGATATTTGACAAGGCCACCAAGCCTGCTTAGTTGGGAGAGATTGCCTCTTCAAGAAGTGGTGCATGGAGAACTGGATATTCATACCCAAAAGAATGAGAGAGGAGCATCATCTCACACCTTATATGAAAATCAATGCAAGATGGAACAAATATCTAAATATAAGAGCCAAGATCTTAAAGATCTTGGAAGATAATGTAGGGAAACATCTATAGGACCTTGTAATAGGAAATGGGTTCATGAACTTCACACCCAAAGCAAGAGCAGCAAAAGAAAAAGATAGATAAATGGGATTTCCTCAAAATTAAAAACTTTTGCATCTCAAAGGACCTTATCAAGAAAATAAAATGGCAGTCTACCCAATGGGAGAAAATAATTGGCAACCATATATCTGATAGGAGCCTACTATCCTGCATATATAAAGAAATCCTACAACTCAAAAAAAAAAAAAGACAAACAACCCATTTAAAAAATGGGCAAGTGAACTGAAAAGTCACTTCTCCCAGAAAGAAATACAAATGGCTAAAAAGCCCATGAAAAAATGCTCAACATATCTAGGTATTAGAGAAATGCAAATCAAAACTCCTTTGAGATACCATCTTACACCCATTAGAATGGTGGCTATTAAAAAAACAACAGACTATAAGTGTTGGAGAGGATGTGGAGGAATGGGAACCCTCATCCACTGCTGGTGGGAGTGTGGAATGGTCCAGCCACTGTGGAGGACAGTTTGGCAGTTCCTCAAATAACTAAATATAGATCTTCCACATGATCCAGTGCTTCCTCTGATGGGTATATACCCAGAAGAACTGAAAGCAAAGACATGAACAGATATATGCACACTAATATTCATAGCGGTATTGTTCATTATTGCCAAAATTTGGAATCAACCCAGGTGCCCATGAACAGATGAATGGATAAACAAAAGGTGGTGCATACATACCATGGAATATTACTCAGCTGTAACAAGGAATAAAGTGCTAATACATGGGATAACATGGATGAATCTGGAGGATATTATACTGAGTAAAGCAAACCAGGCATTAAAGGATGAACAGTACATGACCTCATTGATATGGATTAAGGAAATTGAGCAGTCTCTGAGAACTATTGTCTGAAATATAGGTGTATAAGAAAGAGAAAGAAAAAAGAAAGTTGCAACCCATCACCCTTATGGACCTAACATATGGTAAAGTGATAGAGTGTAGTTATGTACTGAAGGGATAGGACAGGAGTATAGGGATATATAGGGTTGGGTGGTGCAGGGTTGACAGGTGGATAGATGGGTGGGTGAGAATACCCAGGATACTGAGGGGAGAGCAGAAATAGACAGGTGGACATCTCTTATGAGTAAGGGTGGTTCCTGATATTGGAGGACAAACCAGGGTGTCATGACCTCTTGTTGCATGGAACTATTTATCTTGTCATCCAATGAGTCAAACCAGGGGTTGTCATGGGCCCCAGTGGCATGGGGACAGAGGAACAAAATATATCAAACAGAGGGTAATTAGTGGTCAGTGGAAATGTTTTTCATTACCTTGCAGTGAGGGACACAGGACATGGTAAAGCTATCAAAATTTATAAAAGTATATGATCTAAAATGTAAACCATATCGTAAACCATTGACAATGTTTAGTAGCTATGTTTAACTATCTCTATATCAGTTATAACAATGCATAAAAAATGTTTTAATATGGGGTGCAGAAAGGGGGAGGAGGTTGGCTATATGAGAGTGTTTTGTATTCGGTGTGTGACCTTGCTGTGACATAAAACTTCTTTGGAAATTAAATGAAAAAGAGTGAGACACTGAGAAGTGAGAGGGGGAAGGTGCCACGGTGCAGACTGGACACCAGATATTGCAGTGGTAAAAGGCCAAATGTCAAAATTTTTTTTAAATTTTTTAAATTTTTTCTCATTTTTTGAATAAACCAATCCTTTAATTTAATTTTATTTTTAGTTTTTTTTTTTAGTTTTTATGTATTTTATCACTTACATTTAAACATCATTATTATTTTATTTTATTTTTAATTATATTTGGCTATTGTATTGGCTTCATTTTTAAAGAAGCTTTGGAACATAGAAGGGTTACAACTGGTGTGGGAGAGGATCATTGGTGGGGGGTGTCAGGGATGAGGGGTGCATGGGAGGAAGTTCACCTGAACATACATAAAAGGTATATAAAATTGTTCAAATGATCATGGGGTGGGGCAGGGTCACAGTGGGTGGAGAACCACTCAGTAAATGAGAGAAAACTGAATTCCCATCCTGGAGAGCTCTGCCATATTCTCCAAGGGAGTAGTAACAGTTCCCCAACTGCCTGGGCAGTGTCTGGCAAAGGAGGATGATCCACTGACGTGCTCTTGTTATTGATGACTAGCCTTATGAGTCTTTGCTCTTGAAATTGAAACTTAAACTATTGTTATGGGGTGCCTAAGGATTGTCTCCTGAGAGCCTCCTTGTTACTCAAATGTGGCCTCTCTCAGCCAAACTCAGCATACGAATGCATTACCTTCCTCCCAACGTGGGACATGACCTCCTGGGATGAGCCTCCCTGGCAATGAGAGATTACTACCAAGTGCCAACGGGCAATACAACTGGAAAAAAACCTCGAATAAAAGGGGGAAAAGATAAAGCCAAATGTGTTCATATGGCTATGAGAATTCAAAGTGAGTCGGGAGGTCATCCCAGAGGTAATGCTTATGTACATCTCAATAGGACCTCATAGGCTTCCAATATGGATAGCACCCCAACCAGAAGGGCTCCTGAGGGCTCTGGAGACACCCAGGTCCTATATCAAGATGAAGAGTCCCAGAGTGTTGTGCCTTAACTGTGGGTCCTACATTGGAATCCTTTCTCCCGACAATGATAAAGTTGGACCCAAATATGTCTTCCCTGCACATGGTCCATCTGTCCCTTCTATTCAAACCTATGTGTGGTGCCAGAGTTTGTAGGTGTACTTCCAGAGACCAGAGTCTTTGGGCTGTCCATGTGCCAGTTAGGCCCGGAATCTTGGTGGACCTGCAGGTCCTACTCTACAGCTCATTGGACTTATCCTAGACACCTGGTGGGGAAATGATGATGGACAACGGCCATCCCAGGGAATGGAGAGAGTCTGCAGCTGCAGGCAGGATAATCCCATCCATCTTATCCATGGGATATAAGCCCCCTCGCACTTGGAGGTGGATTGGTCTCCTCAGGATTGGGAGAAGCGCTAGCACAAGAGTAGGCTTACTGGTATGCTGTTATAGACATATTGTAATTCATGCAATGAAAGAAATTACAACATTAATGTGGAGCCAGTGGCCACCAGATGCTTTAGGGGCAGGGAAAGAGAAAAGCAGTTATAATACACGGGCTTTGTCAGGACTTGGGAATTATCCTGAGTGACATTGCAATGACAGATATAGGCCATTTTATATCATCATATAACATACAGAACTGTGTGTGAGAGAGTGTGGTCTCCAATGTGAACTATGGTCCATGCTTAGTGGCAAAGTTCCAAGATGTGTATATCTATTGCAGTGATGTACCACACTAATGAAGGATGTTTATGTGGGAGGCTGTGGGAGGAGTAGGAGGTGGGGCATATGGGAATCCCTACAATTTTTGTGTAACATTTATGTATTCTAAGTATCTTTTAAAAAATTAAAAAATATATTTAAAAAACTCAGTTGCATTTCTGTACACCAATATTGAGCAATCTCAGGAGAATATCAAGAAAAAAATCAATTTTCAATAACAACTAAAAGAATCAAATACCTTGTATAAACTTAACTAAAGAAGTAATGTACTTGTATGCAGAAAACTACACAGTATTGTTTAAGGAAAGCAAAGAAGACCTAACTAAATGGAAGAATATTTCCTGTTCATGGAACATGAACATCATGTTCATAAACATAAACATCATTAAGACATCATTAAGGTGTCTATCCTACCCAAACTGATTTAGAGATTTAATGGAATTCCAACAAAAATTACAACAGCATTTTTTGCTGAATCAGAAAATTTAAAATGAAATTTATTTGGATGGGCAAGATGCCCCAAAAGCCAAAGACATAGTGAAAAATAAAATTGAAAATGGAGGAATCATACTACCTGACTTTAAAACATAATACAATCTACAGTGGTCAAAAATGTATGATATTCAGACAAGGATAGACATACTGACCATTGGAACAGAACTGAGCAGTCTGATATAGATACTTGCACATATGGTCAACTGATATTTGAAAAGGCCACCAAGCCCACTCAACTAGGAAGGAAAGGCTTCTTCAATGAATGGTGCTTGGAGAACTGGATATCCACATCCAAAATAATGAGAGAGTTTCACTATCTCACACATTATGCAAAAATTAACTCAAGATGAATCAAAGATCTAAATATAAGAACCACGACCATAAAACTCCTGGAGAATAATATATGGAAGCATCTACAATATCTTTTATTAGGAAATGTTTTCATAAGCTCTACGCCCAAAGCATGAACAATGAAAAAAATAGATAAATGAATCCTCCTCAGAATTAAAAAACTTTTGTGCTTTTAAAGGAGTTTGTCAAGAATGTGAAAAAACTGTCTACTCAATGGGAGAAAATATTTGGGAACCACCTATTTGATAGGGGCCTAATATCCAGCATATATAAAAAAATCCTACATCTTGAAAATAAAAAGACATAAAACCCATTTTAAAAATGGGCAAGTGATTTGAATAGACATTCTCCAAAGAAGAAATATAAATTGCTGAAAAACATAAAAAGATGTTCAACATCACTAGCTAGTAGCAAAAGGCAAATCAAAACTTTAATGAGATATCATCTTACACTCATTAGAATGGACATTTTACTGGGTGTAAAATAAAAATACAGAGGACCACAAGTGTTGGAGAGGATATGGAGGAAAGCGAACACTTATCCACTGCTGGTGGGAATGTAGAATAGTAGAGCCATTGTGGAGGACAGTTTTGCAATCCCTCAGGAATATAAATATAGAACTGACATATGATCCAGCAATCCCACTGCTGTATATATGCCCAGAAGAATTGAAAGCAAGGTCTCAAACAAATTTATGCACACCAATGTTCATAGCAACATTTTTCACTTTTGCCAAAGGTTGGAAGCATCACAAATGTCCATCAACAGATGAATGGATAAACACACTTAGTATGTCTATACAATTGCATATTACTCAGCTGTAAGAAGGAATGCAGTATTACCACACAAGATAACACGGATGAATCTTGAAGATCTTATGCTGAGTGAAGTAAGCCAGGCATTGAAGAACAATCATTACATGACCTCACTGATATGAATTAAGCAAATTGAGCAGACACACAGAGCTAGAGTCTGGAAAATAGGTTTACTGGAGACATAAAGGGAGTAAAGGGCTGTGAGATGATGTCCTTATGGGCAAAATTGACAATAAGGAAGAAGAGTGTATTTGTGCAATGGATTAACTTGACAGTGTTGCAGTGATGTGATTGGGTTCAATTGTGGTGGTCTGAGAGGTGGAGTAGGGTGAGAGGATTTGGATGAACCAGTTGTAGAATATTTCATGTGTATGTTATTTCAAATATGCTTCCCTCATATTTAAGGACTTTATCTACTGCATTGGAGGTGCTTTATATTTATACAATTTTGGAGATAGAAATTGTAATTTGTTTTGGATAAATTACCATAAAAGGTGCTATTCCTCAACATATTTATTGTAAATTATTTTCATTTGAAGTTCTCAAATTTTGTGTTTTTTATTAGAGATATTATCTTATAAAACAATCATGCATAACATGCAGAATTCCCATACATACTCTTCCTCCAACAACTTTAAATGTTACAGAACATTTGTTAAAAATCAAGAAAGAACACCATCAACATATTACTGATATCTATGGTCCATAACTTATATTTAGTGTATTCTTTCCATATACTCTCTATTAGTAACACCATATATTAGTATTGTACATTTGTAATAGTTCATGAGAGAACATTCTCATCTTTGTACTGTTAATCACAATCCATCATACACCACATGGTTCACTGTGTTATATAGTCCCATGCCTTGTATAATCTGACCAAAGTACATTCAGTGGCTCTCAGTTTCATAACAGAGTTGTGCCTTCTTCACCTCAGTGAAGTGTAGAAATTTTCCTTAGTTCAATAGAAAAATTTATACATCTCCTATTATCAAAATTTAGTATTGATATTCTTTCTTCTTTAAAATTGATGCAAGAATATTACAATATTGCTGTTAAGTATGATCCATAAGTTATATTAATTGTATTTTCCCATGCATCGCTATATTCTTAGCACAATTTATAATAGTAATGTGCATTTGTTCTAGTTCATAGAACATTCTTCTATTTGTGCTATTAAGCACAATCCTCATCCAAACCTGAATTCACTGTTATACAGTCCCTTGATTCTTGTCTAGCTTTCTTTCAATTGACATTTATATCTCTAGACTACTCCATTCAGCCACAATCACATTATCAATCAGCCATGTTAGTTTTATTCACTGCAATGTGTTACCATCAACTTTACCCATTTCCACACTCTTGCATCAATCTAATTAAAAATTTTACCTACATTAAACATCAATACCCATTCTCATTCCTCATTCTATCTCCTCGTACCTATACTTTAGATTTTAAATCCATGTTTTTATAATATATTTTTATTATACAAGTTGTGAACTTACAAATCAATCATGCATATGTGTAGAATTCCCATACAACACCTCTTTAGGAACAGACTACACTGTTGTGGAACACTTGTTATAGATAATGAGATAATATCATCAGTTATTAACTTCGGTTCATAGTGTAAATTTGGCATATTATTTCCTTACTCCCCCTATTATTAACACAATACATCTTTGGCATTGATGAAAGAATATTACTTTATTGCTGTTAACTGTAGCCCATAGTTTACATTATTTGTAGTTTTCGCGTGATTCTCCACATTTCCACCATCTTGAAATAGGGACGTCCATCAGTTCTAGTTCTTGCATTTTCACTGTTAACAATTCTCATTCACCTCTGGGTTCACCATGTTATTCAGTCCCTGAGGTTATTCTCTACCTTTCTTTCAATTGACATTTATATCCCTAGACTACCATGTGTTGTTTTGTTTTCTTTGTATTTAGTTCATACTAGTGAGACTATACAGTATTTGTCTTTCCTTTTGTTTCTGGTTTATTTCACTCAGCATATTATCTGCAAGGTTCATTTATGCTGTTATATATGCCCCAAGTTGATTTCTTCTAACAGCAGCATAATATTACATTGTTTATCCATTCATTGGATGATGAACATTTGGGTTTTTCCATCTTAGGATTGTGAATAATGCTGCTATGAACATGGGTGTGTAAATATATATTTGTATCCTTGTTTTTAGTTCTTCTGGATATATTCCTAGTAGAGGAAAAGCTGGATCATATGACAGTTCTATATATAGTTTCCTGAGAAATCACCAAACTATCTTCCACAGAGGTTGTACCATTCTACATTCCCAACAGTGAAGGAATATTCCAATCTTTCCACATCCTCTCCAGAACTTGTAGATTTTTGTTCTATAAGGTGTGCCATGATATTTCATTGTACTTTTGATTGGCATTTCCTTGATTCCTATTGATATTGAATTTTTCATGAGGGTTTTGGCCATTTGGATTTCATCTTTGGAAAAATGTCTATTTAAGTTCTTTACCCATTTTTAAAAATTGGATTGCTTTTCATTTTACCATTTATTTGTATCAGATATAGGATGGAAATCAAATCTTTATCGAATATAAAGTCTCACTTTAAGTGGGCTGCATTTGCACCTCCTTGAAAAAGTCTTTTGAAGCACAACTGTTTAATTTTAAGAGGTCCCATTTATCCATGTTTTCTTTCACTGCCTACGCTTTAGGTGTAAGATTTAAGAAACCATCCCTACCACCAGTTCTTGAAGAAGTTTCCCTACATTTTTTATTAGAAGTTTTATGGTTATAGCTTTTGTACTATGTCTTTCATCCATTTTGAGTTAATTTTTGTATAATGTGTGAGATAAGTGTCCTCTTTCTATCTTTTGGATAAGAGTATTCAGTTCTTCCAGCCCCACTTGTTGAATAAATTCTTCTGCTCCAGCTGGGTAGTCTTTACAGACTTGTCAAATATCACTTGACTATAGATGTGAGGACCAGTTTCTGAATAATCAATTTGGTTCTACTGGTCTATATGTTTATCTTAATGGCTTTACCATGGTGTTTTTACCTCTGTAACTCTTCCAGAAGTGAGTTTGTATGTTTGGGGAGGAGGCAGGGAGGAAATATTTTCTTTCATTTTGGGAATAAGAATCCACATGTCCCTTAGGTGATTCTCAAATGATAAAGTAATTTTTAAAGAAAATTCATATAACATAAATGTTATATCAAAAATATAGGGGATTCCCATATACCCTACCCCTTACCCATACACTTTCCCCCACTAACAACATCTTTCATTAGTGTGATACATTTGTTACAATTGATGAATGTATATTGGAGTATTGCTACAAACCGTGGTCTATTATTTACATTATTCTTTAAGTGTACCTTTAGCTTATATCCCTCATCTATGAAGTGAAATATTTTATACTTTAATACTTTATAAATTGTGGCCTAAATTTGTTTTCTGTGACTTCTGGAAAGACTTTTACAGTATTAACTGTTATTATGAGAGGGATTATATTTTGTTAATTAACTTTGTTGAAAACTGGATTAGATAACTGCCTATATGATTAACAAAAGCCTAAAAATTTGTCTTTATTGAAAAGAAATGAAGATAGTGGTAAATATAGCTTTATACCTCATGCAAATATACATTTTATTTCATGCTACAAAAATAGTGAGGAATTGAGCATAATTAATATGTTCATTGGTCAAAACCAAAGCTTAGGGTAACAAGATAAGTAACTTGTACATCGATTTAGATTAGTCCTAACATATTCAGAGCCTATTCTCTGAATCAGACCTTAGAATCTCATGGAGTGTGCGCTACAGGGTTTCAGAACTTTGTGGTTCCAATCACTTCTGTTTTCCTTCCACCTAATTCCATCTATAATGAGAATGTCTAACTTATACTTGAAAAACCAGTTTATTTGGAAATAAAAGAACTTACCAAATAGGTTTAACAAGTCAATTGATGGAGGTGATTTTTCCCCAGGACGATTCAAACCCATAACTTATTTTGAGGAGACTTTGGATTCAGAGTTTTAATGAAGTGACTTAAGGCTATTGCCATTGGGAAGAGGTGTATGCATTTTGCATCTGGAAACATGCCCTTTTGATTCCTGAAATGGAATGCAATAGATTTAAAGAAATGCCCAACAAATGAAATGTCCATAATCTTAATATGTGTTCCAGTGTTCATGAACCCACTTGTAAATAATATTTTTAATATGTTAAAGTAAGCAATGATGTGGATTCATTTTTAAATATCATCTTCTGATAACTTATTCTGGTGTGGTGAAATGATTCAGTGTGGGTCTTAAACCATAATATAAGAATCTTTAAAGACAGACAATGGAATTCCTTGCAAAGCAGAAAAGCAAAGTCAAAGAGGGAGAGATTGCCATGAGACAGGAGACATAAGTAAAGAAAAAAGCAAGAATTGTGGTAAGGTAGCATCAGAATACTATAGTTTCTGAGACAAAGCATAACTTTACTAATCCCCTGATCTGAGACTTCAGGACTCTGAAACTGTGATCCAATAAATTAATTTTTTAAAAATCTTCCAATTTTGTAGTACTGTTATAACTCTGGTAAACTGAGACAAATCCAATCCTGACATATTGGATAAGAGCTACTGTGTTAAATATATATTTAAAAAGATATTTTATGTTAAACTTTTTTGAAGTTGGCCTTCTGTTAGGTTTCCTGTAGTTGTTTATGCCATAGTCTTCAATTTACTATAAATCTCTTGCTTTTTTCTCCCATGGTAGCTTCAGCTTTCTAAAAGATTCTGAGATAAAACTGTGTCTTGCATATATTTCAGCAGTAATCAACTATTGCTATACTGAATCACAATTGATTATTTGTTTATGAATAGAAAAGGCTAGAGGTGGTGGAATTGAGTAAAGACTATTTTAGGTGGGAATAATTGCTAATTAAAGTTTTAATTTTGATTCTTTTTTTATTTCAGGGGAGTATACTTTGGTTACAGAAAAACATATGAATGTTCAACAATAGCTCTCAATGTTTCATTCTGAGCATATGATAGGATTCCTATTAGTAATAAGCATGGTATTGTCGGAAACCCCAAAGATAACATCCCCATCTATATTTCACTCAAAATCTATCCCATGTTCACATACAGCAATTGATTTTTAATTACTATGTAGGTTCTTCTACAAATGTATGGTTCCACAGTTTCTATTACAGGTAATATAATAGTTATAATTCTGTGTATTTTAGTGCCCACATATATATTGGGGTGGCAATTTATCAACAAACCACAATTCTGATTAATTCAATAGAGGTGATGGATATTTAATTATTGTCTCAGGGCCCCGAGGCCTGTTAACCAAAACAATTGATCACTAATCTCTTAATTGACTTTATGATGTCTGGTTTAGCTGTGAAATTCCCAGATAGAGCCATAAAATAAGAATGCTTCTTAAGACCTCTGTAAGAATAGGCAGAAAAAAGAGATTTCAAGCCCCTTTTCCTAGGAAGATTCATGTACTCTGGGGGCTTCCTTTGGGGGATAACTGCTCCCAGTGTCTCCCACAAACCTGGCTTGGGGGTTTTGTCTAAACTCGGTTTTGTCATCTCTGAACACCTAAGACTATCATGCTCTGGGGAATTTGGTTAGCAAGTAAATTCTCCCAACATCTCCAACAAACCAGGCTTGGAGACTTTGGTCTGAATTCCAGTTTCAGGAAACTCCCAAGACCTACTTTAGCCACGGGGATGCCTGTTGGCAGGGCTCTGAATTCTCAGAATGTTAAGACCAGAGCAGCAGCTCCAAACCTGCCCAAAAACTTATGCATCCCTCAAGTGATTGGCATCTATTTTGCGGGCTTTGGTTTGGAGGGTTGAAAGTTTTAGTGAGACTTGGACTCTGGGACACAAGATCAGCTAACTAATAAAATTGATATAGTTGCTTGGTTAAAATTGTTTTAGTTGCTTGGTTAATAAAAGTGCATCTTCATTCTTTCTGGAATAATGTGAATGGTCTCTGGCCTATCAGCAGACTTCCCATAGGGGTGTCTTCTCAGGGATCAGGAAAATTTGCCTACTTCTGGTCTATGTGGCCACAGTAGATCTGGGAGTATTCTCTGTATGGGACCCTGAATTCGAGTTGAAACTGTGTAAGAGAAAAGTAGAGGACAGGCAGATCTGAGGGTCAAAAAACATGTGGTCATGTCTTCTTAGAGTGATGAGGAAATGCACCTAAAACTTCCATTAGCTCCCCTTTAGATACAACCTCCTCAAACTCAGTTGTTCCTAATAAGGGGAGTAAGTGAGGATCAAGACCTAGGCCATTTATTAAATCCCTCATATGCAATCAATTAATATTAAAAAATTTCCTCGAAAATCCTAAGGGTATAACATTCTCTCTTCTGTTTTAATCTGTACTTACCTTTGTGTTTAACATTTAAATCTGTGTTTAAATTTGTCAGTCTGTTTGTGCCTAGGAACTCAAATTTGGGGTTACCTGTTATAAATTGAATAATCATGAATGATAACCAAAAATGAACCTTTAAATGTCAATACTGGCTAATTAAAAAGCAAAGTACTATAATATTTAAGTTCATTTGATATATTATACATTGAATTGGAAGTATTTAGAAAGTGTATGAGAATCAAAAATGATATACTTCAGTGTTTCCAAAATCTCTTGTGTATTCAAACCAGACCCAAATACGCTACATGTTGCCTCTCCATTTGAGTTATTGATTAGGACAATCAGTGACCCCTAAATCAATGAAAGTATCTACTACATTTCTGGTTATGCTTCTGAAGTGGATGGAGAGCATGATGCAGTGTGAAAGTTCTGCAGCAGCCAGCAATGGCTTGATATGGCCAAATGTCCAATAGACATTGCCTCCAGAGTGGCACTGTTTCACAGTGCTGGAGGGCATTATGCACCAGGCTGGTGAAATAATGGGGACCACCTTCCTAGTTTTTCTCTAGGGTCAATGGTATTGCAGCATGCTGCCTTTGTGAAGGGCATATCAATGGAACATTGATTACCAGAGTGATGTATGTAGAACTTAATCACAATTGTCATTAGAACCTGGTCCCATGGAGAGAAAACATATATGGTATTGCAAACATGGGACTTAGATCTATTAAATTGATGCTCAAAGAGAAACTTATGCCTTGGTTAGTGCACTAATTAGTATTAATTACTGTACCTATATCTCTCCTATTCTAGATATATGCTTGATGATTATTGTGTAATCTTTTCTATTCTAGATCTTATGCAGAGGGATACTGAACATGTTACAAAGTCCTGGTATACTTCATTTTCTAAGTAGTTAATGAAAATACTTAACCCAGTTCTCCTTCCTAGCATTTATTCCGAACCTGTCCCACTCAAACCCTGGTGAGGACTGGCAGACCCACATGCCATACTGCCAAGGCTAAGCATTTTCCCATCAGAATGGTGTTGATGTCAGGGTGCGGTGCAAAGGAAGAGTCAGACAAGTTGATGCATATGAAGCAGAGGGCTGCATCTCACTCAGGCAAAACAGCCCAGAGATCACTGTGACCCTTTCTTTTATTTAGCTTATAACAACACATAAATTCTCCCCCCAACCTTGCTCTTCCACTATGTTTCTCTTACTACAGCAAGAACACTGCCTTCTCTGGCAGTCTACCAAGGGGCATAAGTATAAACATTGTTTCTAGCCCTAAATGCCTTAGTCTATCTAATATCTCAGCTTGGTGTGTGAGAGCACTACCTGTTTTTGAGTTCCCAGACAATCTTTCTTGGGAATTCAGACAATTACATCTGTGTGGTGAGTTCATTTCCCTCTGCCTCCTCCCACTGATATCTGAAGTATGCAGTGTCCTTGAAGACATTTACTAATGTGTCTCTGAAAGCAAGGATGCTTTTTGAATGCTTAACCCTTTATGCTCTGACTCTCAGCAGCTTCTCCAACATTACCCCCTTTTTGTTTTTTGTCCAGGGTGACTGTGCCTGTCTTAGGTTGCCCTCCTCTGAAGGTATTAACCATCTTTGGCCACCAGGCAATCTGCCATGGACAGGGATTTGAGAGTCAAGGGTTTCAAGCAGAATCAAGTTGTTGGCATGGCTGGTCTTATGAGTCCTGTTAATGTGGGACAGCAGGGCTACGCGAATGCCTCCTTATACAATTAAGAGTAGCAAAGCACCAATGATCACAATATTGAAGTTACTAGAGAAGAAATGATTTAAAATGTACATTAATTTGGTCCAAGTATAAACGTTTGAGCTAAGCAATTGATTAAATTGGTCAGAAAAACCTGAAGAGTTTTCTAATAGATTTTTCATTTTCCTTCTTAAAACTTATCTTAGGCATTGCTAGCCTCTAGTCCCTACTTTAGGCCCTATATCTTGCCCGAGACTTTTTTGTGTAATTACTCAATCTCGCTGACTCAACGTATCTTGCTTGCACTGGCTCAACGTTTCTTGTCCGAGATGTCTTATGCTATATTTAGTCTCAAAGACTCATGTCGCAGGCTCAACAGGATTTTGTGCAATGCTTAATCTCGCAGACTCAACGTATTTTGCTCAAACTAGCTCAACGTCTCTAGTCCGAGATGTCTTATATTTAGTCTCTGCTTTTTAGTCTCTGCTTCCTTCAGGTCTGGTAATGGGGAGAGACACCCAACTTTTCCTACCCCGAAGACCACCATAAAATTTTGGTGGGATATCCTGCCAGTTGGAGAAGGGTTTTGAGGGTCTTTCCTCACTACTGAGATCCCGGGATCCTGGATGAACCCACAACTGAGTGGGATCACATATTTAAAATTTTGAAGACAGAGAGTTGGGCTAGAGGTAACAGTAATTATCTACATATGCTCGACTGTGTTTAGCTCCAAGAATATGCTCCCATTTTCAGGTTCAATCTAAGTTTATCTGGCTCCTTGTTTCTTCATTCATTTCCCCCTTATTTTTTAATTGTAATAGCATGATGTGTGTAGTAGCAGATTGTTGGCGCATGAATTGGTTAAGTTGTCACGATCTTCTGCAGATCAAACAATATAGAAAACACAATATTTATACAATTATACATATAAACATAACAGATCTTGATAAACCATAACGAATTTGTAGGATGCAACTGTTTTAACCCATTCATTAACCCTTTCAAAATATGTTCACCGGTCATAACTTGCAATTGGTTTTCAAATGTTTGACGTATTTTCTGTTGCAAGCATAAGATTTCCTTAGTTAAATTATTATGATTCAGATGATTTTTTTTCACTGAGTTCCAAGGAAACTCAGTAGTCTTGTAAAGCACAGGAGTAATACAATAAGATGTTTGATTCCAATCACATTTCATTTTCATTTGCAATTTCATGGCTTGAATCTGATCTCCTAACAAAATAACAGTTTGTCTTAGATCCGCTAATTCCTCATGTATTTCTGAATCTATTTGTCTTTGATTTCCCCATAACTGTTCTGAATTTTGTTGCCATGTTCGCATGAAGTCAGCAGTTTGAAGTCCTTGTTGAAGGGCTACTCCAGCAGTGGCCTCTGTTGCTGTTATGGCTATAATACCCATAATTACTGCTATTAACATTCCCACAAATCTTCTTGCCCTGTTCAACAATCTTTTAGATAATGAAGTTAATATCCCCCTAACTGGGGTATCTTGCCATTCTCAATTCATCTGTACAGGTAACCACACTCCAATTCTTGCTCTTAAGATATAAAGACTGGAGGTATTTGGGAAACTAATAGAATGGTTAATACAGATATATAAAGAGCATTTGTTTAGACATTTTATTGCCCCATTACTATTATTCTAAACAATATTACCCAACAATAAAACACAAGGAAGACACACACAAGCCCTAACCCATTCCATATTATTATGAGTAAGGGTAAAAGTATAATTAGTACTTATATTAGAAATGTGGCCCCACCAAGAACTAACAGTGTGGAAAGCTGAGGCTAATTTCCACAGATGTGGCTGAGTGTGATGACCCATTCTGAAAGGATTAGGTGGTGTAAATCATCTCCCATGCCAGATAATGGAATTATTTGCATGTGTGCTTATGCTTTGGTTTTCCTTATGCCATTTCAAGTTCAATGGCTGGCCCTTTCCACGAGTAGAGCCTACAGGGCTCCAATTATTGATGATTCCATAGGAATTATTAATTAATACTTGTGGTTCTGAGCCATGACACACAGTCCATGGAAATACAGGACTGTTAGTGTACACATAAGGAATCTGGCACGTGGGAATCCCCGCAGGAATTGAAATTTTATTCTGAGAAATATAGCTTCTAAATCCTTGTGCTGCAAGTGCATATATGGAGTGGTAATTATGAGTACCATTTTTTCCAATACTTAACCATAATTGATAATGCATTTTCAAACAATGTTCTCCCTCTCCAAAACATATGGGTATGCCTTCTACTCCTGTAGAGTAATTGTAAATCAATTGCCCTTCCTCCTTAGGCTTTAAGGGTCCACGGGTGTCAAATGGCCCAGTAAATTGGACAGTTAGATTATTATAAACCATAATTGGAGGGTCTGTCCAGGGCACCCCTCTTAATAGGGGTGGATTAGGTATATAGGCCCAGTACATATAATTACCATCACTATGACTCTAACTTACCTGTATAGTAGTAATATCTAGCATGGCCCAAAACAAAGTTTCAGGATTGAGAGGTGCTCTTGCTTTTATTCACCACCACATCGGTATCATGATCTTTTCAGTTTTTTTTTTTAATAGGGAACATGAAGGTACTTAGAGTTTTATTTCTTTCTAATCCGTATCTCACCTCCTTTATTTCTTCATCCATGGATTGGTGAGGATTCATGACTTAAGTTTATCCCTTTATCTGGAACACACATCTTTGCTGGACCTGTAGAAATATAAACAAATCTACGGCCCCATCGGATAACAGTTGCTGGTTCCCATTGATTAGTTTTCAAATTTAAGTACAAAATGGGCTGTTCTAATGGTTGTAATTTTTCCCCTGGCCAGTTTTTACTCATATGTGTGTAACCATTTACATCCTCATTCAAAAAATTGAGTGTGTATAAGGCTTTCATAAGTTTTTGCTTGGGGGTATTCACATATTAGCCTTCTTGCTGTTTCTCAAGCATAGCCTTCAGAGTTTTATTTTTATGTTTATTAATAGCTTGACCCGTGCTATTATAAGGAATACCTGTCACATGAGTAATATTATATCCTTGAAAGAATGTTCTACATTTAAGAGAAACATATGCAGGAGCATTATTTGTTTTGATAATTTTTGGAACTCCCATGTGGAACTTCTATGTGAGCAAAGGCCTTCAGTAAATGAGTAATGACACTGTTACTTTTTTCAGTAGGGAGGGCTATAGCCCAGAATAGAGAAGAATAAGTATTTACAGAATGATGAATATGCTTTAATTTATTAAATTGAGGAAAAATAGTAACATTCATTTGCTAAATATGATTAATAGTATCTTTATGAGGGTTTACAACAGGAGGAAAGGAAGGAGCATGAAAATGGGCTTTGAACAGTTTTAGCAGATTGTGGGGACCAAAAACCAATTACCCCAAATGTGGAACTATTTAACATACCCTGTGGGAATACCTTCCATTGATACTGCTGAGTAGGAGATGCATTATTAAACTCAGTTACAGTAAATGCAAATTTTTCACAATCAGATGGGTACAAATGGATGGTGTAAAAGCAATCTTTTAAATGTATAACTATTAAGGGCAAATTTTTAGGTATTAATATGGGGTTAGGTAATCCTGACTGAAGAGCACCCATAGGCTGAATTATTTCATTGATTTTTCTTAAATCAGTAAGCATTCTCCATTTCCCTGATTTTTTCTTTACAACAAAAACCAGAAAATTCTAGGGACTGGTAGTATATTCAATATGCCCTAACTGTAACTGCTCTGCAATGATTTGATGTAATGCTTCTATCTTTTCTTTAGTTAAGGGCCACTGTTCTACCCATATTGGTTTATTAGTTTTCCATTTTAATGGCAGAGCATAATGACAAACAGTGGCCCCTATTCTAAATCCTTTGAGCTTGTATAGCCCACTCCCCTACTATCACCAGGCTGTTTTTGAATTGCTTTATTGTCATTCTTTGTCTTTAAAAGGGGGTTAAATCCCATCTTTAATAGCATCTGCTTGGCGGGAGTAGAAATAGTTGGAATAGTTAAATTAGCTCCCCATTGCTGCAATAAATCACGTCCCCAGAGGGTAAGTGAAATAGGAGCAGTATAGGGTTGGATGTTCGCCTCTTGTCCATCAGGGCCATAACACCAAATAGGAGCAGAGGCCTGGCCAATCTCATTTAATGTGCCAAGTCCTACAAAAGTTGCTTTCACAGTATGCTGCACCCATTTTGCTGGCCATTTCACAGCAGCAATGATGGAAACATCAGCTCCTGTGTCCACTAATCCAGAAATAGTAATACCATCATCAAAAACAACCTGAATAGTGGGACGATCCTGCTTAATGAAAGTTTGCAAAAAACTTGATGGTTAGTACTTCCAAAGCTGCCTGTTCTTTTTTCTGAAAAAGCCTTATCCTGCTGATAGGGTAAAAGTAATATCTGAGTGATGTGCCTCCCTGGTGCAAAAGTATGAGGTTGAGACACAGACATTATAATATAAATTTGACCTTCAAAATTAGCATTTATACTTCCAAAATGTATTTGCACCCCTTTTATAGTCAAACTACTCCATTTAATAACCAATCCCATGGTTCCTGATGATAAAGGACCATAAATATTTGTAGGAATTTGAATAATGCCTTGTATTGGAAGTATAGTAAATATATAGGGATTAGGTATATCCAATGCAGCACTATCCTGTGTAGCATGAAGTAAATCTTGCACTTTCATTCTTCCTCTCGAGAACAGAGTGCCTGATGCTCCTGACTGGAGCTGACTGGATATTGGTGAAGCACAGGTCAAAAAGCGCCCGTTTTTGGTTTCGGGCCCTGGGCTGGGCCTGTCATTCTGCTTCCCGATTTATTAATGAGACTGCCATTTTTATGATATTTAGAATCTCATTCATTGGCCCAGTGTAACCTTTTCTGGCACTTTGGACACATATGAGTTGGTATTGATTTATTATTGCCACTAAATGGAACTCTCACACCAGTTCTGGCTCGGCAATATTTTTTCACATGACCTGGTTTTCCACATTTAAAGTGACTTAAATTATTAATTACAGGAGTACGTCCCATTATAGCAGCTGCAAAAAAGGTCATGTTATATGTATTAGACCCAAGGTTTTGGCATGCCTTTATATAATGCTATACAGTACCTCCATTTGCCTTTATTGGATGTAAAGCCTTTTTATACTCACTGTTAGCATTATCAAAAGCCAACATCTGAATAAGCATTTTTTTAAGATCAGATTGAGTTACTGTCTTTTTGACCACATCTGCCAGCCTTGCTAATAGGGTTCAGCATAGGGTTCAGTATTTTCTTGAACCATTTTTGAAAATGATTATACAGTCTGTCCAGGGGTGGAGAGTCGTCGCCAGTCAGCTAGGCAACACAACTGAACTTATACAATGGCAATATCATCATACTGAGCTTGGCGAGGAATCCCAGCCCATTGACATATTCCTAATATTTGTTGAGCAGTAATATACACTGGTGGATTTTGCTGTTGATTTTGTCATGCTACAATATTAGCTTTATCAGCACACCAAATTTTATATTGTAAAAATTCTGCTGAATTAAGAACAGCTTAAGCTAACAAATCCCAGTCCCAAGGTATTAATCTGTTTGCTTGTGCCATTTCTTGCACCAATTCTTGAGTATAAGGAGAATTTGTACCATATTGAGTGTATGCTTGTTTTAATTCTTTGATACTTTTAAAAGGAATAGGAGCATGCTCATATTGTACACCCCCTTGGGGATTCTTAGCATATACTGGAATTTGAGTTACTATTACTGGAAAAGTAAAAAATTGCAAAGCGTCTGAATTTCCTTCTCTAATTCCCCATGCTATACTTTTCATAATTGAAGAGGATGGTGCTGGCACAAAAACAGAAACTTTTGGAGGGTCATTAAATGTTGTAAAAAATGGATCAGTAGATACTTTAGGAGGCGCAGACACTGGTTCAAAAGACAATAAATCATTTTCTGGAGCGGATGGTTTAATGACTGCTGGAAAAGTTCCATAAACTCCCTTTTTCTCTCTTTTCTTTTTATTAAACATGAGTTTCTCTGTCTTTTCCTGTTCATTACGTTTTTCATATATATTTTCATTGAAATCATCATCAGCTTGTTCTGCTACAGTTTTAACAATAGCAGTATTCATTTTAAAATCTTCATTTTCATTTGACTTTAATGGTTCAAGAGCAACAGAAATAAGACTACACAAAGACCATACTTGAAGAGGAATGTTTCCCCTTTTTGATAAGCTTGCCACAATGATTTCACTACTAGTTTCCATTGTTTCAAATTTAACACATTCTGCCTTGCGGCTGAATCCAATAACAATGTTTTTGTATAAGAGAAAAGAGTTCTAGTAACTCGTGGGTCATCACAGATACCCCTGTATTCTTTAACTGGGTCTTTAAAACCTCGGAATATTCCTCAAATTGAGTCAACTGATTTCCCATTACCCTGACTATCAAGATTATTTGACTCACCACATAAGATTTAAGGACCGTCCGACCCAGCAACAACAGTCCTTAGTTCCACAGCACTGATCCAGAGAAAAAGATGATGACAAAAGACTAGTTGAGCCCCACGTTGGGCACCATATGTTGTTGTCAGGGTGTGGCACAAAGGAAGAGTCAGACAAGTTGATGCATATGAAGCAGAGGGCTGTAGCTCACTCAGGCAAAGCAGCCCAGAGATCACTGTGACCCTTTCTTTTATTTAGCTTAAAACAACACATAAATTCTCCCTCCCAACCTTCCTCTCCCACTATGTTTCTCTTACTACAGCAAGAACACTGCCTTCTCTGGCAGTCTACCAAGGGGCATAAGTATAAACATTGTTTCTAGCCCTAAATGCCTTAGTCTATCTAATATCTCATCTTGGTGCGTGAGAGCACTACCTGTTTTTGAGTTCCCAGACAATCTTTCTTGGGAATTCAGACAATTACATCTGTGTGGTGAGTTCATTTCCCTCTGCCTCCTCCCACTGATATCGGAATTATGCAGTGTCCTTGGAGACATTTACTAATGTGTCTCTGCAAGCAAGCATGCTTTTTGAATGCTTAACCCTTTATGCTCTGACTCTCAGCATCTTCTCCAACAGAATGGAAACAGCAAATGAATTGTCTAGGAATCACTTCAGCTTATCCCTTTCAAGTTGGTCTATGGGCAAGCTTTCCTAACCTAGGAACTGGAAACCAGTTTCTGGTCAAAGCCTGGCAGGATGATAGACCTCACTCTCAATTAGAGCTAAAATAGAAGGGACCTTACTCTGTGGTTCTCATCAGCCCCACAGCTGTTAATGTTTAATGAATTGCCAGATGGGTACACTTATCCTGAGTGAAGCTAGCTGCCGAAGGATGTTTGAGTTCACCAGAAGCACCAGATAGGATATATGACTGCCAGTCATTAGACAGCCTGGAATACCTCTGCAAGAGACTAAGGTAAGTAGTGTCTGTGTTAAATCTAGATGTTCCCACTAACTATAGATCAAATGCCTTTTGCTGGGGACTGGGCAAGTGAGACTCCCCTTAAGAAACCTTTCCTGTAGTTTCTCCGTATACAATAACTATACGGGCAATGTCTCTTCTCATCCCCCTCTTAGCAGTCTTGGGCATAATCACCACCATGGAAAACTGGGATTGCCAATTTACACCAAACCTCATTGTATATGAAAATCACTCCATAGAGCTAAGTAACAGCATAGAAGAAACTAGCCATGACTTAGAAGCTCTAAGACAGCAAATGGACTTTCTTGCTGCTATATGGCTGCAAAATAGCAGATCACTTAACTAGCTGACTGCAGCGCAGCACAAGGAGGAACTTGTCTGTTTCTTAAAGAGGAATGTTGTCTCTATGTAAATCACTCTGGAAATATTCCTAAATATCATTCAAAACTTCCAAAATAAAGCCTACTAACTTTGGGAAGATGCAGCCTTTACAGGCACCAGGCATTTTCTACTTTTCTTGTCCAGTATCCTTTTAGTGGGAACAAAAACTGTTGCAGTTGGGCAGTTTGATGTAATTTTGAATTCCAAAAATATAATTGGATAATGCTTTTAAGCTGATCTGTTAATCTGGGCATGATTAAGTTATGATTAGGGCATTGACTGGGCCACGTCACTAGGTCATTGAGCCCCATCCCTTGGTGGGTGTGGAATCAAATATAAAAGGCATGGCTTGAGAAGCAGTTTTGATGTTGGAAAGAAGACCCCAGGAGAAGAGAAGCAAGCCGTTTGTCTTATCATCTACAGCTGACCTTGTGGAGGAAACAGGAGCTAAGCCTGGAGAGAAACGCAGCCCCAGGAAGAGAGGAACCCCAGAAGCCTGAACCCTGGCAAACATCGGCAGCTGTCTTGCTCTAACATGTGGCAATGGACTGTGGTGAGAGAAGAGACTTAATGCTTTATGGCCTGGTATCTGTGGACTTTTACCCCAAATATATACCCTTTATAAAGACCAACCCATTTTTGGTATTTCACATTAGCACCCGTTTGGCTGACTAATACAAATACCTTCAAAATTCTAATTAAATTTATTTCTTCCAGAATCAGCATGTTGTTAGCCAAATGGAGAGTTCATCCAGCTTCACCAACAGTGCCAGATTTATCTTCCCCGAATTGCAATAGAACATCAAGAGGGTTTTACACCTTCTCAGGTTGGGCCTACTGCCCCTAACAGCAAGAAGTAATTACAGAAGAATGACCTTCATTCTTCACCACCTCTTAAGAATAAGGGTGTAAACCCTCTGAGCGGGACTTAAGGAAGGCTAGTTTAGGGAATGAAAAGATGAATCTGGGACCTCGCAATAAACCATTGCTCTGAAAAACATGGCCATGGAACCTGCCTGGAATCCTCCCTGGAAGAACAATGCAAGAAGTCTGTATTTGGAATGAGATCATCTGGGATTAAGGAAAAGCTCTGGATATTATCAATGGGCTTTGTCATTGCCCCCTCCCCCTCGGGGAATTAACTGTTAGGGTAATCAATCAAAACAGCAAACAACTGGAAATCCTCCATTGAACATTAGCAAGTGGGAGGAATAATTGATGGTTTAAAAAGCAAGCACAGAAGTGAAATCATCCCTTTTATCCTTTCTCTACCTGGAGTAGCATGTAATTATACCTGGGGACCTGCATCCTGTTATTTTCTTCAGTTTCTCTTGTCTTCTCTAATTTCTTTAATAAATTACTGACCTTAATAAACTGGCATGTTTTTAAATTCATTTACATAACATAGCCAGGAGCCTATAGGAAATCTGGCAAAAAAAAAATGATAAAATAAATTGACTGAAAAATGTGAATATTTGAAAATCCTCATTATTCATCTAGGAAAGACAAAGAAAAGCCACAAGTACAAAGAGCTCCATAATAATCAAGCCAGCAGACTTAACAATCAGAAAGAACAGGAGACACCAGCAAGATGGTGGCAAATTAAGGAGCTCCTAGAGTCATCTGGTACTACAGGGAAGTTAGTAATAATCCAGAGCTATCTAAAACACCTGTTTGGGGGCATGCTGTAGCACCGTTGAAAGTATGGAAGCAGGAGACTGCCAATCTGCAGAGAAGATTCATAAGCAGAGTACTCCATGCTACAGAGGCTGGTGTCCATCCTTCACTAGCTGCATAAGCTGCTTCTGGGAACTATTCCATGACTGGCATTGGAAGCTCCATTTCCCAAAAACTGGGGAGGAAGAGACAGTTGGACACCAACTTCAGCTACTGATTAGTAAATTGGCTGGCTAAAGTATAATTCTGAGTACAGCTAAAGTTTGAATTTGCCCACGTCAGAAAGAGGCTGGAGACTGCCACTTTAACTCTGCCCCTATCATGAGGGGAAGTGGGTTGGACTGAAAATCACAGTTCTGGTATGGACTGGCTTCTTTCCATCCATATTGGATTGCAGCTTTACCCTAAGTCCAGCTATACCTCTGGCAGGGAGGAAGCTGGGGGAACTGTGCCAGTCTCTCTGGGAAATTACAGGCCACACTACAGAGCCTGGCACTCATACTTGTTTGGCAGTGCAAGCAGCCTTGGGAGCTATTGTGTGGCTGAAGTTGGAAGCTTCATTTCCCCAAAACCAGAGGAGGAGACAGTTGGCCACTGACTTCAGCTACTGATTAGTAATTTCAACTGGCTAAAGTATAACCATAAGAACAGCAAAAGTTTGAAATTCTCCAAGTCAGAAAAAGGTTGGTAGCTGCCATTTTGACTCCACTCCTGGCCTAAAAGTAAGTTGGGCTGTTTAAAAATCACAGTGAAATTAGTGACTGGCTTCTTTCCAAACCAGATTTGACTGTAGCCCTAGCCAAGCCTTCACCCCTACCTCTATCAGAGATTCATCTAGTGTGACCTACACCAGCCTCTCCAGGTAACTGCAGGTACATTTGCCTGACACAAACTGAATAGTCAGAAGTCTACCAGGGGAGCTGTAGTCATTTTGGACCTGCATGGAATTGGTTGCTGCCACACTTGCAGCTCCATCCTTGCCCCAGTCAGGGGAGGAAAAGCATGCCTTCTTCAGTCTCCTTGGGCAACTACAGTCTATGCCTCAACGACTTGGATTATTACACACAGCTGTGGTTCTCTCCTTACCCTGGCAAAAGTGAACGGTGGGAGAAACTTCATCAGTCCCTGGGGCAATGTGATTAGCTTCATCCTCCACAGCTTATAGCACCAACTATATCCTTGGCTCTGACTACATAACCAGAAAGGCAGAAAGGGCAAGAAAGTCCTAAACTAAAGAGAGAAACTCCACCCAGAATAAATACATCTAGTAAGCCAGATGCCAAGACACCAACAAAAAACTATAATCCGTATCAAGAAACAGGAAGATTTGGCTCAATAAAACGAACAAAATAAGCATCTAGATGACTAGATGACATAAAGGAGTTGAGACAACTTATCATAGATGTTCAAACAAATTTCCTTAATGAATTCAATGAGATGGCTAAAGAGTTTCAGGATATTAAGAAGACATTGGATGGGAGAAAGAAGAATTTGAAAGCATACATGGAAAAATAGCAGATCTTATGGGGATGAAAGGCACAATAAATGAAATTAAAAATACACTGAAGTCATATATCAGCAGATTTGAAGAGGCAGAAGAAAGGATTAGTGTGCGTAAAAACATGGCCTCTCACAGTGAACATACACAAAAACATATGAAGAAAAGAATGAAAAATGTTGAACAGGGTCTCAGAGAAATAAATTACAGCAAGAGATGTGCAAACATGTGTGTCATGGGTGTACCAGAAGTAGAAGAGAAAGTAAAATGGCAGAAGGAATATCTGTAGAAATAATGTTAGAAAATTTCTCAACTCTATTGAAGGACAAAGATATCCATGTCAAAAAAGGACAATGTACTCCCAATTGAATAAATCCAAATAGACCAACTCTGAGACACATACTAAACAGAATGTCAAATGCCAATGAAAATGATAGAATTCTGAGAGCAGCAAGATACCTAATTAAACTAAATGTCAATTTCTCATGAGAAACTATAAAGGCAAAAAGAGAGTGGTATGATATATTTATGATACTGCAAGAGAAACACTTCCAGCCAACAATCTTATATCCAACATGATTGTCTTTCAAGAATGAGAGTGAGTTTAGAATATTCACAGAAAAATAGAAACTGAGAAAATTATTAACAAAGGGAACAGCCTTGCAGGAACTACTAAAGGGTGTGCTACTGTCTGTAAATAAAAAAAGGGAGAGAGAAGTTGGGAAGATAGTCTAGAAATGAAAATCCTATCAGCAAAAGTAACTAAAAGGTTCAAGAGTGGTGAAAGTGAAATATGACTGGAAAAAACCAAAGGCCAAAATGAGTGAAGTTAGAACTACATTAATAACATTAAATGTTAATGGATTAAACTCCCTTATCAAAAGACACAGACTGGCAGAATGGGTAAGAAAATATGAGCCATCTATATGCTGTCTGCAAGAGACAAACCTTAGAAACAAGGATACCAATAGATTGAAAGTGAAAATCTGGAGAAAGATATTCTCTGCATGCAGTAACCGAAAACAAAAAACAAACTAAAAAAACCCCACACTGGAATATCTATACATATATCAGATAAAATAGACTTTAAAAGACACTAGTAATGTGCAATCTGAGGAGGAAGTCCTGAAAAAAAATCCATTTACAATAGTGACTGAAAGAATCAAATATTTAATAATAAACTTAACCAATGATCTACAGCGGTTTCATTCAGAATATTGCAATGCTTTGTTCAAAGAAATAAAAAAAGATCCAAATAACTGGAAGAACATTCCATGCTCATGGTTTGTTAGACTAAATATCATTAAGATGTAAATTCGACCGAAAATTATATAGAGATTCAATGCAATCCCAATAAAAAATCCACCAGTAATTTTTAAATAAATGGAAAATACAATTATCAAATTTATTGGAAGAGTAAGTGGTCCAGAATAGCCATAAATATCTTAAAACGGTAAAGCAAAGTTGGAGGACTCTCACTTCTGGATTTAAATTATATTATCTACCTACAGTGGTTAAAACAGCATGGTACTTGCATAAAGAGAGACACATAGACTAATGGAACAAGATTGATTGTTCACAAACAGACCCTCACATCTATGGTCAAGTGATTTTTCACAAGACTGTCAAACCACCCAGCTGTGGCAGAACAGTCCATTCAACAAATGGTTCTGGGAGAACAGATATCCATAGCCAAAAGAAAGAAAGAGGACCCCTATCTCACACTATACAAAAATTAACTCAAATATCTAAATATAAAAGCCAGAATCATAAATCTTCCAGAAGAAATTGTAGGAAAACATCTTCATGTCCTGGTGGTAGGTGGTGGATTCTGAAAGGAGATAAGAGGAGGACTGAGATGGACAACTGATGTTTAATGTATGTAGATATTTAACTTTACTGTAAAAATGTGGAAATGTATAGTATTGATGGTAACACATTAGAATGAGAAATAGCTGGTTTATAAATGGGAATTTGACTGGAAAGTGTAGTCTAGGTATGTAAATGTCAATGAAAAGGAAGCTAGTGAATAATCTAGAGACTGAATAACACAGTAAACCCAGAGGTGGTTGAGAATTGTGGTTGATGGTAAAGGTATAAGAGTGTCCTTTTCAGCTAGAGCAGATGCACATTACCATTGTAGGTTTGTAGGAATGTGGAGAAGCAGAGTGGTAGGAATGTGGAGAAGCATGGGAAAAATACAACTGGAGTGACCTATGGACTGTGCTGTACAACAATATTGTAATGTTCATGTATCTATGCCAAAGATGTACTGTGTTGGTAATGGAAGAGAATGGTAAAAGTGTGTGCCAAATGTATGCTATAGTCCACAGTTAGTGATAATGGTCTGATAATATTATCTCACTATCTGTAACAAATGTTCCACCACAGTGAGGTGTGTTGATGGAGGTGTATTGTATGGGAATTCTGCATATGAGCATGGTTGTTTTGTAAGTTCACAACTTCTGTAATAAAAACATACTTAAAAATAATAATAGGTGGGTTGGGGAAAAATATACCAAATGCAAGATATGGATTATAGTTAGCAGTAAGTTTTTCAAAAGATTCTTTCATAATTTGTAACAAACGTCTCACAACAACGTAAGGTGTTGGTGGTGAATTTGTATACAGGACCCCTGTATGATGTTATGCATGTTTGCTTTGTAAGTTCACAACTTTTACTATACACTTATTATGTATGTTAATATATGAATGATAGAAAAAATAATATTAATGAGGGTTGTGGAAAATGCACCAAATTTAAGATACTTTGACTATTAGTAATATTTTGAGGGTTCTCTTTCATCATTTGTTAAAATGTTTCACATCAATGAAAGGTATTGGTAGTAGGGTGAGGTATGAGAGCCCTGTATGATGTTATGCATGTTTATTTTGTAAGTTCACAACTTTTATTTTACACTTATTATGTATGTTTATGTTTGATGATATACTTCAATAAATGTTTTTAAATGAAAAAAAATCAGAATGAGCACATTACTTCAGGTTGTGAATTAAAAGGAAATCTTATATGGAAAGGTGTTTAATTAATACAATTAATTTGGAAAACAGTTTGCATTTATCTAGCAAATTTTAAAATTCACATATTCTTTGTTCTAACAATTATATTCATAGGCAAGTCCTTAAATATGCATTTCAATTAGTTTGGACACATATACATTAAAATTGATGGGATTGTTCACAACTGTCAAGTACTGAAACACATCCAAAAATCCATCAATAATAGAATATTGAATGAGAAACCATGAAAATAAACTATAACTAAATTTAAAACTTGGATGGATAGCACTAGGCAAATGTCAAGTAAGGAAACAAGAGAGAGAAAAGATATATAAACATTATTTAATTCATATTAAATTTAAAAATACTTAAAATTTTAATTTTTTTCATAATTAAATATAATGGTGGTAATCTGTATTATAAAACACTAAATTTCCCTTCCATTTCTATTGTTCTAGGTGTTTATATTAGGAAAATGTGATGGAGTCTGTCAAAGTCTTTTGTGCATCAAATGTGTTTTATTTTTCCTTTGTTATATTTGTGCAGTGTGTGACAACCTGAAGTTATTTTGTGTGTCTCAGAAAATATCTTATTCTTAGAACTAATCCACTCCTGTAAGTGTGAAAGCTTTTGATTAGATTGCATTAAGAAATATTTTTATTTTATCACTTGATTTACTTTAAGGCCTTTAATTGGAATAAAATAGTGGTGAGTAACGCTGGTGGTTCTCTGACCTCTTGCTGAGGTCTTATATAAATTGATAACTGGAAGTAGAAAAACAGAGAGAAAGACAGCTAACATTTTGACCCTGCCATGTAAAATAGGACTCCAGGATCAGCTACAGCTCAGAGAGGGACAAGAAGTTAGAATCAGCAGAGAAGCTCATAGAGACAGGCCAGGGAAGAGACAAGCCATATTCCTGAGTGTCCTCAGCTGAGCTCAAGGAGAATGTGAGCCTGGATGGGGGGACAGGAACTTCAGCAGAGATTGACTGCCCTTTTGCCTTGTCATGTGGCAAGAATCCAGGATCTGCCAGTAGCTGACCTTTCTTGAGAAAGCATCTCTGGGGATGCCTTGATTTGGACAATACATGCCTTGGAACTGTAATCTTTAATCACAAATAAATTCTCTTTAGAAAAGCCAACCCATTATTGGTAATTTTGCATCAGCAGCTTTGGCAAGCTAATACACAGTGCATTAGATTGATTGATTTTTGTTTGTTGAAACATGCTTCCATTCTGGGATAAATCTCACTTGATTATAGAGAATAATCTTTTTAATACACTTTTGGATTCTGTTAACTAGAAATTTGTTAAAAGATTTTTCAGGTATTTTTATAAGGGAAACTGATCTATGATTTGCTTTTCTTATGATTACTTTCTTAGGCCTTACTTTCAGGGCATTGCTGGCCGTTAAGAATGAATTGGGAAGTCTTTTCACCTTATGTATTTTTGGAAGAGTTTAAAAAGCATTTGTGTTAATTTACCAGTGAATTTTTATGGTCCTTTACTGTCCCTGGTGGAAAGATTTTGGTTATCATTTCATTATTTATAACTGTTATAGGGATTTAAGAATTTTTATTTCTACTTGTGACAATTAGGTGATTAGTTTATTTGTACTAATGTTTCCGTTTTTTAGATTACCTACTTTTTTGGCATAAATTGTTCTTAGTATTCCCTTATAATCCCTTTTATTTCTATAAGTTCAGTATTTTAATTTATGATTTAGATATTTACATATTTTCTCTAATTTTATTATGTCAGTCTTGCTATGGATTTGTCAATTTTTTTTAATTTTTTCAAAGATCAACCTTTTTGTATTGTTGATTCCCTCAGTTAGCTTCCTACTCTCTATGTTATTTATCTTGACCAAATTTCATTTCTCTTACATTTGGGATTACTTTGCTCTTCTTTTCTTTGTTTTCCAAGATGTGAATTAGGTAATTATTTTGAGATATTACTTTTGTACATCAGTAGGCATGCATATCTGTTCATTTTCCTCTGGCACTGTCTTTGCTGCATATCATAATTGTTAGCATGTTTTATCTTCATTTTCATTCTAGCCTATGTTTTTTCTAATTTCCCATGACATTTCCTCTTTAACTCACTGATAGTTGAAAACACAATTTTCAATTTACAAATATTTGTAAATTTCCAGTTTTCATTCTTTTATTGATTTCTACCTTCATGCCATTGTGATTGAAAGTGTTACTTTGTATAATTTCAATATATTAAAATTTTGGGGGACTTGCCTTGTGCCATCAAAAATGGTCTATGCTGTAGAATAATCTATTTGCACTATAAATAGAATAGAATTTTCTAAACATACCAAACTCAATTTATGAGAATCCCATCTAGCATAATACTCACTGATGAAAGTCATATAGCTTTCCTTTTAATATGAGAAACAAAAATAAAGACTGCCCACTGTCACAACTTCTAATCAACATATCAGTACAATTTCTAGGCAGAGAATGTAAGCAAGGCAATGAGATGTATAAATTAGGAAGGAAATATTAAAAACAGATCTATTCACAGATTGCATACTCTCATAATTAGAAAATCCAAAAGAATGCACAGGAAAACTACGAGAACTAATAAACTATTTAATCAAATTAACAGGGTACAAAATTAAAACTCAAAATTCATTGCATTTCTCCCCCAGGTTTCACCTTGATCCCCTACCTGGGACATCATTGGGACCTGCCCCAAGCAAGGATTGCGGGACTAGACAAGATATCTTTTCCCTCATAAGTGCAAACTGGATACAGCCTCATCAAGTAACTTTGATTGAAGCAACCACAGCTCTGGGTAGACAGTCCATCATCATCAGAGCTATTGCTTAGGCATTTCATTTTGTCATTTGATTTTTTAAGAGTGCAGAATCACAGTTTGGAGGGAATTAATGTTTCCTGATTAACAATATTCTTCATGGTTGTTTAATCTAGGGCATGGCAGTGGCCTCAAACTTAAGCTTTATTGTTTTTACTCCCATCTTTTGGAGTCCCAGACAGCATGTGGGAAATGCATTTCTATACACTAGCAATGAACAATCTGAGGGTATATTAAGAAATCAATCCCATTTATAAAAGCATTACAAAAAATAAAATACCAAGGATTGATTTTAGCAAAGGATTCAAAAGACTTGTGAACTGATAATTTTGATATCTTTGTAAAAGAAGCTAGTGTCTTAAATAATTAGGAAGACATCCCATATCATGGATTGGATATAATATTTTTAAGATATCAATAAGATCCAAAATGATTTACAAATTGAATATAATAACTATCAAAATTGTGGCTGTTTTGGAGAAATGATAAAGCAAATCAACATATTCATATGGACTGCATAGGGAAACAGAAGATCCAAAACAAATGTGAAAAAGAACAACAATTTTGAAAGATGCACACCTTCAAATTTCAATGTACTACAAAGCTACAATAATCAAAACAGCAACGTACTGGAAAAAGATTGATATAGACTAATGGAAGAGAATTAAAAATCCAGAAATATACCTGCAGCTATATTGTCAATTAACTGTTTTAAAATATATTTTTATTATAGAAGTTGTAACCTTAGAAAACAATCATGTACATGTTTGGTATTACCATACGACACCCCTCCACCAACATACTATATTGTTGTGGAACATTTGTTATGGATTATGAGATAATATCATCAGATTATTGCCACTAACTATGGTCTATAATGTACATTTAGTATATTTTTACATACCCCTATTCTTATCACAGTCTATCATTGGCATTGATGCATGAATATTACAGTATCACTGCTAACTATATTCCATAGGTTATATTAATTGTATTTTTCCCATACTTCTCCATGTTCTTGCCATTTTGCATTAGTGATGTATATTTATTCTAGTTCATAGAATGACAATCTTGTATTTGTACTATTAACCACAATTCTCATCACTAAGTTATTCAGTCCTTAGATTATTTTGTAATTATTGTCACTTGAAATTTGATGAAGTTGCTAAGTACATGCAATAGGAAAATAGTATCTTCAAAAAATGATGTAGTAAACCTGGATATCCACATGCAGAGCAATGCATTAAGACCCCTACATTACACTTTATGAAAAAATAAATTCAAGATGTTCCACGAACCTATACAAAAAAGCTAAATGTTTAAAAGACTTAGGAGATAACCTATGATAACCCTTTATGGCCTTGGATTAGGTAAATAGATTCTTAAATATGACACCAAAAACAAAAGCAATAATTGAAACAACAGATAAATTCAATTTCATAAAAAATATTTTCTTTTAAATATTTAGTTAGTTATAAAATACTTGCAAACCATATATCTATCAGATAAGTGCTTAATATCCAGAATATATAAATCTGTTTACCATGTGACAACGAAAGGCAAACAACACAAATGCAAAATGGACAAAAATATTCAACAAATAGAGGGAAAATATGAGCCAAATGGTGGAAACAATTCAAATGTCCTTCAATGAATGAAGAGATAAAATCTATCACCTACATGCAATGCAACATCATTCAGCTTTAACATGAAGTCCTAAGAAGTACTGAAACCAAGAAGAACCTTGAAAACATTGTGGACTGTGAAATCAACAGGATATCTAAAGTAAAATATTACATGACATTATTTATAAGATTCTATTAGGGTTGATGGTAAAGTTTTGGAAGTGGATTGTGGGGATCAGAGCACATTATTGTGAGTGTAATTAACAGCATTGAAATTATAGAGGTGAATATGGTTGGAGGTGAAAACATTAGGAGGTATATATTACTATAATAAAAATTAAAAGTTAAAAGATAGGACTGTAAATCACAATGAACTTTATTATAGAAGACAGACTATGGGTAATAATATAAGAATATTCTTTAATGAGGAATAACAAATATACTGTACTAATATATGGTATTAATAATAGGGTGGTAAAAGGGAAAAATTCTCAATGTAAATTATGGATGAATAGATCATAGTATGAGTTTAATAATCTTTCTTCAAGTACAATAAATTTGATTACTGTTAAAAAATAGTACAATTATAAATGTGTTGCCATCAATTTTAAGATACGTATTCCACACCAGTGCAAGGTGGTAGTGGTGTGATGATATACGGGAATTCTGTATTTTATTTATGTTTGTTTCATAAAATCACATAACAAATTAATGTATATTAAATATAATATATATAGCAAATCCACTGATACAGGAATTAGTATAGAGGTTACTATGATTTGAAGCTGAAGGGAAAGAAGGAACATACATTTGTTGTATATGGCATGTGAGTAAAAAATTAATAAAAGTAAAAGAAAGCTCTTCATTAAAAAACAAATAAAAAAATATAAATTCAGATGTCATTTATATCTATCGAGAGGGGTAGGTTTTTGAACAAGAAGAAATATATGAACGTACAAGGTTTGTTAATAATATTCTTGTTTATGTGGTTTGATGAATCTTCAGGTGTTCTATTTATATATATGTGAGGTCATATGTATGTGAATAACATTTTTACTAAAAGATAAATCATGAAATATATTGAACATTTTTTCTAGAAATTGCCTCATAAATCTAGGACATATTGAATTATACAAAATTTGCATCATATGAAATAGAATGTAAAGTAGAAAATTTTTTTAAAAAGCTTAAATTATCTAATTAATCAGTCAGTATTAAATGATATACAAATTAGAAAACATAATTTCCATAAAATAATAAGAGATATATATAGTGAGAATATCCAGCTCTCTTTTTAAATTAAACATCAATTTTTGTTTATTGTCCACCTTTTCATTATAAATCTTAGCATATTAATCATAGATATTTTAAATTATTAATCTTATTTTTAAGTACCTGCCACATTAATTCTTTTTTAAAAATAACCTTATTTTCAAATTCAAAAAATATTTTGTTAAAAATATTACAGTATTATTCTTAACTATATTCTATAAGTTATATTCATTGTAATCTTCCTGTGTATCACCATATTGTTAACACTTTGTGAAAGAACATTCTTATATCTATATTTATTACTCACAATCTTCATCCACCACTGAAATCATTGCAATATATATTCCCTAGATTATTTTCTAGCTTCTTTTCTATTGACATTTATATCCACAGACTTCCTTTTTCAGACACAATCATATTTACAAATTAGCAGTGTTATTTATACTATCATGTGTTACCATCAACTCTATTCATTTCTACACTCTTACAATAAACCTTATGAAATATTCAGCATAGATTAAGCATCACCTCCCATTTTCAAGCCACATTCTATTTCACAGTAACCTATACTGTAGAGTTTACCTATGTGAGTTTACTCATCATATTGTGTTCATATTATTGAGAACCATACAAAATGTGTCATTTTGTGTTTTCCTTACTTCCCTCCACAGTATGTCCTCATGATTCAGCCATGTTGTAAAATGCATCCCAAATTTATGTATATACAATATTTTATCATTCCATCAGTTGATGTACACTTGGGCTGGTTCCTTATTTTAGCAACTGTGAATAATGCTGCTGTGAGTATTAGTGTGCAAATGTCAGTTCACATCCTTGCTTTTAGTTCTTCTCAATATATTCATTGTAACAGGATTACTGGATCATATGACAAGTCTATATTCAGTTTCATGAGGTACACAAATTGGCTTCCACAGAAGGTGCACCATTCTACATTTCCACCAAAAGTCAAGGAGTGTCTTTACTGCTCCATAATCTCTCTAGAACTAGTAGTTTTCTGCTTTATTTTTTTTTTAAGATAATGGACATTCTATAACATGTAAACTGGTATCTCATTGCAGGTTTGATCTGCATTTCCCTAATAACTAATGATGTTGAACATTTTGTCAAATGTCTTTTGTCCATTTGTATTTCCTCATGGAAAAATGTCTACTCAAGTCTTTGGCTTTTTAAAATTGGGTTGTTTGTCTTTTTGTCATTAAGTAGCTTCGGAAAATGTTTTCCATTGAGTAGGCTGCATTTTCAGCTGCTTAAGAATCATTTAAAACATAAAAGTGTTTATATATGAGGCAGTCCCTTTTATCTTTTTTTTTTTTTTCATTAGCTTCTCATGAATTTGTGTAAGGTCCAAATAATTACCAACCACAAGATCTTAAAAATGTTTCCCCACATATTCTTCTAGGATTTATGGTTTTAGTTTTAATATTTAGGTCCCTGATCCATTTTATGTTATTTTTTGTATAAGGTGTGAGATAAGGGTCTTCTTTCTTTCTTTTAGATATGGATATCCAGTTTTCCCAGCACCATTTTTTGAAAATGATGTTCTGACACATATGGTGGGTTTGACAGCCTTGTGAAAAAACATTTGACCAAAGATATCAAGGTCTATTTCCAAACTCTCAATTCCATTGCATTGGTAAATCTATCTTAATGTCAATACCATGTTGTTTTTACCACTGTAGCTAAATAATATGATTTAAAGACCAGAAGTAAGAGTCCTCCAACTTTGTTCTTCTTTAAAAATATTTTTTTTTGCCTGTTCAGAAGCTTATCCTTTCAGATAAACTTGGTAAAGACATTTTCCAATTCTACGTAGAAGGCTGTTAGATATTTTATTGTGTCTGCATTAAATCTCTACCACTTTTTGGGTAGAATTGACATTTTAATGATATTTATTCTTCCAACACATGAACATGAAATACCTGAGATTATTTAGGTCATCTTTGGTTTCTTTGAGCAATGTTTTATAGTTTCTGAATACAGGTCCTGTATGTCTTTGGTAAAGTTAATCCTAAATATTTTATTCTTTTAGTCACCATTGTAAATGGAATTATTTATGAACTTAAATTCAGTGCCCCCAAATCATGAGACACACACTAGTAAAACTGAGGATAGAAATGGACATATCTCCAATAATAGTTAGAGACATCAACACACCACTTTCAACAATGCATAAAAATGTCTGGACAGAGGATAAATAAGGAAACAGAGATTTTAAATAATAACATAAATAAACTTGAACAGATATTTATAGAATACTATACCCCCAAACAGCAGGATGTACATCCTACTCAAGTGCTTATGGATCTTTCATCATGATATACCATATGTTGGGTCATAGGTCAGACCTCAATAAATTTAAAAACATGAAAATTATACAAATTGCATTCACTGATCATAATGGAATGAAATTTGAAATTAATAACAGATTAAAAAGGGGAAATTCACAAATACATGGAGATTGAACATACAGTTTTACATAATCAGAGGGCCAAGAAGAAATTGCAAGAAAAATTAATAAATATCTCAAAAAAATAACAATGAGAACACAACATATCAAAACGTATGAGATACTGCAAAGGCCATGATGCAAAGGAAATTTATGTCCTTCAGTGATTATTTTTAAAAAGAAGAGCTAAAATCAAAGACATTACTGATCACCTGGAGCAAACCAATCCCAAAGCAAGATCAAGGAAAGAATGAATAAAGTATACAGGAAAAATAGCTTAAATGGAGAAAAAATAGGATCAAGAGAACAAAACTTGATTTTGTAAGAATATCAACAAAATTAGCTATTTTGACAAAGAAAAAGACAGAAGATCAAACAGATAAAATAAAAAAAATGAGAGGGGAGACATTACCACTGACTCCATAGAAATAAGAGAGATCAAAAGAGGATATTATGAAAAACTATATGATAAACTAACCAATTTTGATAAAATGTACAAATTCCTAGAAACACATGAACAACCTACACTGACCATAGTAATTATAGAAGACCTTAAAAAACAATAATAAATAACAAAATTGAAATAGACATTAAAAACCCACACTAAAATGGAAAGTTTATGACCAGATAGCTTCAAAGATTAGTTCTACTCATCATTTAAAGAAGTTCTAATACCAAACTTACTCAAACTCTTCCAAAACACTGAATAGAAAGGAATACTACCAAACACATTGTATGAAGCCAAATTCTCCCTAACACCAAAACCAAAAAAGATGTTAGGAGAAATGAAAATTACAAGTCAATTTCCCCAATGAATATAGATACAAAATATTCAACAAATTACTTGATAACTGAATCCAAAAACACATTAAAAATTATACATTACAGTCAAGTATGTTTTATACCAGGTTTGGAATGGTGGTTCAACATTAGAAAATCAATCTATGTAATCTACAACATTAATAAATTGAAGAAGAAATACTGTATTATCATCTCAATAGATGCATAAAAGTGATTCAACAAAAGACAACATCCTTTCTTGATAAAAAACACTCCAAAAAATAGGAGTATATGGGAACTTTCTCAATATGGTAAAGTGCATATATGAAAAACCCACAGCTAACATTGTACTCATTGCATAAAAACTCAAAACTTTCCTTTTCAGATCAGCAACAAGAAAAATATGCCCATTGTAACTACTCTTATGCAATATTGTGCTAAAAGTTACAGCAAAGCAATTAAGAAAAAAAAAAAAAAAGGAAAAGAAGTCACCCAAATATGAAAGGAAGAAATAAAGCTTCCTCTACTCATTGATTATATGATCTTCACTTAGAAAATCCATGACAAAACTACTAGAGCTAATAGAGCATATGAGCAAAGTGGAAAGATAAAAGATTGCTACACAAAAATCTATAATGTTTCTAATATACCACTAATGAATAATATGAGGAGCAAGTCAGATAAAAATTTCCATATGGATTCCTGTTCTCCTCCTCCATTTGCCTCTTCAGACTGTATTTTGTGCTTTTCTGTATGTCTTGTAAAGTGTTTTTATTGAAAATTAGTCAGTATGCACAGAATAAAACACATTGAGATAAGTAGACTTCTAGTGTTGTCTTAGTTTCCAGGTTCCTAGGACAAACATCACAGTGGGTTGGCTTAATAAATTTATTGGCTCATGGTTTCCGAGGCTAGAAGGCTTGCTCCTTCTCAGATCAGTTCCATTTTCACTGGCCAATAAACTCTGGCTTCCTTCAATTTCCCATCAAATAGCAATGTCCTCTCCTTTCTCTTCCATGATCTTTTGACTTAATACATCACTCCCCTATATGACTTTCACTTCATAAAATCTGATATATCTAGGCCACACTTTAACTAAATATAACATCATGAAAATGCCCTATTTACAAACCCAGTGTAATGGGTTAACAGTGAAACATATCACGGTTTACCCTCTGGATCTTCAAAAGACATGTTTTCCCATATTCAAAATGCATTCTTTCCATCACATTCCAAAAGCCTTAAGTCCTTTACATAACTCTGCATCAAATGTCTTTGAAAATCAGTTAAGGGTATTCTATGTTCTAGGCCAAAATACTTCTGCATCTGATGGACCTGTGAAACCTAGAAAGAAATGTACTTACTTCCACAATAAAATGGTGGGACAGGCATAGGATAAACATTCCCATTTCAATGGAAGAAAGCAGAAGGAAAACAGGGATCATAGATCCCAAAGAAAGTATGAAACACAGCAGAACAAACTCCATTAAATTGCTACATCTAAGAATCATCTGTGGATCAATGTTTTGTGCTCCAGGAATCATGGAACAGAAACCCCATATGTTCCAAGTGCTTTTGTAGGGGACAAGCTCTGCCAGAACATCAGAATATATACCCCACCATCTCTGAGCCTTGTAATGTTGGGCACACTTTTAATGCATGGGCCTGATGAATCTTTTTGGTCCACAAATCTGCATCCATGCTTCTGTCCCTGATGTCTTTTTGCATTCAAGTGTAAACTTCTCTATCCGTTTCATTGCAGGTTTGTTACAATTCTGTTTATACCAGTTTTTCAAAAACTTTCTATATTTTATGCTGTTGAAGGGGGTTCAAAAATCAGACAAATGTATTTTCACAGCTTTTTCCTAGACAACTGCATTTGAAATCTTCACTTCCAGTGAAATGCCTGACTGAGTCCTTGTTCAGCCACAACTTCTTTAATAAATAAATTTCAGCTAATTCCTTACATGGAACCCAGTTCTCTCAGAAGTCATGTGCTGAATAATCAGGTTGTTTCCTGATAAAGACCTTTCTGGCCCTCGTCACAGACCACATTATCTGGATACACTAAATACATTCAAAGTCAACCACTTATGCTTTCTGTACTTAATGGTTAGTCAGCTTATTCATTTCCTCTAGAAATTTAGGCTAAGCTGCCAGGACAAACCAGGCTGCACCTTCCACACTTAACTTGGAAATATCTATGGCAAAATATTAAAGTTCATTGCTTGCAAGTTCCACTTTCAATCTAACATTCAGACATTATTTAACCAATTTTTCACCTAATTCATATCAAGATCACTTTCTCTCCATTTTCCAATAACACATTCATTTCCTTCAAAGACCTCATTGCAGTACCTTTATTATCCATACTTCTATGAAAAGTCTGTGCAAAGCAATTTATGCTTTTATCTGCCAAGTACCTCATAATTCTTCCAATCTTTCCTCATTCCCCATTTCCAAAGCCATTTCCACATATTTTGAGTTGTAATAAGAGCACCTTAATTTCCAGTGCCAAAAATAGCTTAGTTTCCTAGTTAGTATTAGTAATATCACAAAATATGTTGGATGAGCCCCAGAATTTATTGGCTGATAGTTTCTGAGGCTAGAGAGCTTGCTTCCTCCTGGGATTGTTACCATTTTGTTTACCTGACAATTCTTGATTTCTTGATTTTATTGGCTTTCCTGTCACATGCCAGTAACCCCTCCTTTTCCAAGGTCTGTTGAGTTTCCTCTCCTTGTAACTTTCTTTTCTTGAAGTCCCCAGGAATAGAAGTAACTCTGAGCCTCTGTCAGTTGGGTCACACATTAACAAAACTAACATCTTCAAAAGCTTCTATTTTGCCATGGGAATGAAATGAAAACACTCTGAAGCTTTGTATTCTTTGGGGGGGAGCCCCTGTTTATTTGATCTCCTTCAATATATAGAGAGAGTCAGCTATATCAGGAGGCATGCCCAAGCAAGTGCTGTACATGAAAGTGCTCAGAAAGTTTTTTTTCCCCCTGCAGGAGATAATGGAGAGGCAGAAAACTCTAATAAGTAACAATGTAAAGTAAGAAAGTCCTCATTGTTTAAGGTAACTTGGGTTCTTAAAATGACAATTTATGACACAACTTAATATCTGGTTTTTCTCTCACTCTTGCCTAAATTTTCTCTTAAAGGAAATTTCTCATAAAGAAATTTGTCATTCATATTACCAACACTTTCCAGTTTGACTTCATCATTACTAATGATAACTTCAAGTATCCTAGAACTAAATAAGATTACATTCATGATACTGGGGGGTGTACTTGAGCAGATATTATTGAGGGACAAAATTCAATTCATACCTGGATCAAACTTAAAATGTATATGCCAGTATTTAGCATTTAAATTTCCTTTTTTTACAACTCAAGAAATAGTGAAGCTTTTATTACAAAAGATAGTAAATTGAGTGTCCACAGAGTCCTGGCTAATATCAGACATAGTAAAAAATACACTGTTGTAGAGGGAGTCAAATGGTTGGAAGCCTTTCCTGGGAGAGACATAAGATTCTTCTCATCTCCATCTAATATTTCCATGAGTTGATGTTGTCCCATAATTTTCTATTATAAATTTATATTTGTATGTGGTACATTTAATTTGGTTGAATTAGTTTTCAAACAATTTGAAAGTGTAAAATTCTTTGACAATTTGAATATTTTCCTTGGAAAAGAAAGTTGGGGACCCCTGATTTGCCAAACCATTAAAATATAAAAATCCCAGTGAAGGGAACAATTCATCCTGACTTAAATGTCCATCCCTAGATCAGTAATTGTAGCTAGGGAAATGGGTTAAATGTTGGCTTGTAATGGATAATATGTTATTAATTTTACTATGTTGATTATGTTTACTAAATATGTTTACTAATTTCAACTTTTACTGAGGGTTGCCAACATATACTCACTGGAAAGTGAGGAGAAGCCGTTTCTGAATAAGAAGGGCAAAATTAGCAGAAATATAGCAACAAAGGGTAATATTTTCACAGGTACCCAAATAGCCCTTATATTGGACTTAAGAAGAGGACAATGACATCATATATAGTGGTTTAAAAATTTTATACAGGGTGATATAAAGAATAATTGGGCTATATAATCCATATCAGTTTATGACTTATATTAATTTTCTAAATAGTGGCTATCTGGTGAATGTGAGGAAATTGAAATAATCACATGAGCTGAAGTGATTTTATTATGAAGTCAAAGAAGAATTTTTGCAGGAACAATTTGTTTACACATATTTCAATTTATTTTATCTAATATTTATTAACATCTATCAGTATGATGCATTGAAGGATTATTTCTCCAGGAAATTCCCATAGGGACAACTATCCACAATTTATAAGCCACAAGATATGTTTGTTAAAACCTACATGCAGTTATAAGAAATATTAATATATAGAAAATACTATAAAAGTTTTAATAATAATTAGTTGATATTGTTGAGCAGCATATCTATATTTGTTTTTTCCCTGCTTATGTGAGACAGTTCTGACCATTCAATATTTTGAAATTTATAGGCACATTTTTTATTATTAAATATGTGCTGCAAAACAAAGTAGATGTATATTTTGATATATAACTTTATTCTGAACAGCTGGCAGAAATTGGAATTATAATTTAAATTTGAAAAGAAACATCAAACATTGTAAAGTAAAAATAACATTATAAACAAATAATGTGGGATTATGAGACATACTTAAAAAAAAGAAAATAACATTTACATACTTTCATATATATAACAGATGATAACATTAAGTTATAATAGACTAAACAGATTGGTGATTTTTTTACTAATAGTGAATATAAATCAGTCAAATGTATGAAAATATGGAGACCATGTGTAAAATCATTTTGGTTTCCTGAAGAACATTATAAGGGACACACACTTTTAATGGTACATATTTAAATATGTATATATTTATTACAATTCTAGTGAGGTCCATTTTTCACTTACAAAATTAGTTTTGAAATATAATACTATAAAACAGAATATCTCAACTTTTCCTGGGATCTGAGTTACACACCAAGCCTTATATAAGCATGCATAAATTTAATGTGTTATCTTAAATATTCATTATTCATAAAATTATTTTTAATATATATGAAGAAAATAATGATATGCTTGGACCAATTATTTTCACTTTTGACTATATATCAGGAAAAATATTCCATAGAAATTGAGAGTGCTATTATAAACATATATATGTGCATGTGTGTATATATATATCCACATATTTATCTATATGCATCTATCTATATTTATTATTATTTCTATAAAGACACCCTTTAGTTTCTTAGGATGCTCAAACAAATACTATGAAATGGTTTGGCATAAATAATGAGACTGTATTTACTCATGGTTTTGATGTCAGAAATATGTGTAAATAAAGGAATCATCAATGTGATACTATCTCACAGAAGGCTGAGGTGTTCTGGGGATGGCTCATGGAGATCTTTGGTCTTAGTTTGTCACATGGCAAAGAACATGGTGGCATCTTCTGGTCTTTCTCTTCTCCTCAAGTTCCATAGATTTCATCTTCTGGCTTCTTGGTCTGTAGTGTCCTTTGTCTTTTTCTTACACAGGTCTCCAGTATTAGGAAAAAGACTCATCATGATTATTTGATTTTCATTTTAACAGAAGTAACCTCAACAAATGGTCCTTGTTACAATAGTTTGACACCCACAAAAATGGATCAACATGTAAAACAGATGTTTTGGGGAAACATAGAGTTCCAAAGCACAATAGATGCACATATAGACATACATACATATCTGAATACACTTATATATGAATGTGTGTATATAGATAGGACATAATAATGAATAATTATTTTATTGGATTACTATATTTAATAGACTAAACTGCTGTAATTGATTGGATAATTATTAAATAGAATAAATAATTCTAACAGTTAGTTCAAAAACATAATATCACTTCCAAAATTACAAGAGAAGAGAAAAATGCATATTTGTGAACCATACTAGAAGTATATATTCATAAATAAATGGGACATTAAGGGTTCAAAAATTTAAATTATGAACAATTTTTAATAATGTTTCTTTTAGTTGATGTTTTAATTATAAAATATTGCTTTTTACAGAGACAACTGTAAAACTCAGCATAAGGTCTATGTTCCTGAAATTTTGCATCATTCTTATTTTCCAATATCCAAATATATTATATTCTCTGTTATTTGATGATACCTTAAAATTTGGGGTATCTTTTGACATAGAGAATTCTACTTACTAGTTCTGTTAAGCTCAAATGATTCTCAGCAGGAAAAAGTACCTGATCCATTAGGATTTTACCAAGAATAGTTTGAAGGAATTTGTCTATGACTTGTCTCCAGAAAAATAGTAGTTTGCTTATTGCATGTTGCATATGTTATACTTATACTTTTCTGTATATTAGGCCCATTCCTTCTAGTCTTACTCTCAATAGACAATGAAATTTTAATGGAGTTTTACTTTCCCAGAATTTTCCTGAGGGCTCCAGCCAAATCTTTGTTCTGAAGACTCTAGATGAGGAGTTTGAGGATGGGAGTGATGATAGTGTAGAAGACAGACACTACTTCATCCTGCTCAGCAGTATGATAGGCTTTGGGGTGAATCCATTTGAATGTTGCTGTTCCATAGAAGAGTGACATCACAATTAAATGTGAGGAAAAAGTTGCCAAAGCCTTCCTCATACCTAAGTTTGATTTTAATCTAGAAACAGTAGAAAATATCTGACCATATGAGACCATAATGGCAGATATAGGAATAAGGAGGAACACAACACCACTAACATAAATCCAATTTTTGTATTGAGGTGCATCAGCACAAACAAGTTTCAGGAGTGCTGGGAAGTCACAAAAGAAAAGATGGATTTCTCTGGAGGCACAATAAGGGAGATTCAGAGTATATATGGCATGGACCACAGAATTGAACAGAGTTCCCAACCAGGTGCCTGCAACCATGCAGGAGCAGACTTTAGGGCACATGAGAACTTAATAATGGAGAGGGTGGCATATAGCCACATAATGGTCATAAGCCATAACTGCCAGGAGAAAGCATTGTGCTGCAATAAGTGTCGAGAAAATAATGAGTTGAATTCCACAGTATATAAAGGAAATGGTATTTTTCCCAGATACGAAATCAGTGGCTATCTTGGGTACAAATTTGGAGCTATACAAGAGGCCCATGAAGGAAAGTTGGCTGAGAAGGAAGTACCTAGGAGTATGGAGTCGAGAGTACAACCTAATGAAAATAATCACCAGAATATTGCCAACAAAGGACACAAGAAACACCAAGAAGATGAGAGAGAAGAGGAAATTGGAGGCTTGAATGAGCCAAATCATCCCAGAAAAGCAAAGTCTTTTATAGCAGTCTGATTAGACCATCTCCCCATTCTCTACTTCCTTATTCATTAACCTGAATAGATTAGATAAAAATCTTAGTCCCACCACAAAGTGATATCACTCTCATTTTACAGTGTGCCAATTTCATTCTATTTCCTACTTGCACATTGATATATATAATGTGTTTTAACTATTTTCAAAACTACCTCTTTACTGCACAGTTATCTATTTCATTAATATTGCAATGTCACTGTATACTGATTAAAATAGTTTAACCAAAATTTACCAAGTTATTATGCTCTCAGTATTTAAAGGACATAAAGTTAGGCTCCTTGATATTTGATAAATTTTATAAGTAGTTTTTAAGCAAAAATAAGAAATTCATACATCTGTATATAATCTATTTCCCTGTGTAACGTCTATCTCTTTATCTCTGTACTCTGCATTCTCCTTATATCTCTACCTGTCTATATCTCAATCTATCTGTCTCTGCTATTTTTATCTTATGTATAACTTCATCTCTATTTATAGATATATCCAACACAATTACTTAAAGACATTCTAAGATTTTGCTTAGTTCATATTTGCATGATATAGGAAGTGCATAAATGAGATAGCAGTCATAAGTTATCTTCTATGCAACTATGTAAAATGTATCCATTGTTTTTCATGTGCTGATTGCACTTTATAACAGATCTTCAAGGGGTTATTTTCTTGTTTTCAAGACAAGTTAATTTTCAGAAAGATCAAGTAATTTAGCATATTTAGGAAACAAAGTGGCAGGATCATAATTATATCTAAAGGTTTTCAGGTTCTCTTTTTCTTTGTGTTTTATCTACTATCATCTTAAAATGAATAGTCTTTTTAAGGTGCTCTTTATTTTGAAACCATGATGGTTAAATTTACCTTTTCTTTTTTGTAATTTGATAGCTGAAACCATAAGACCATCTAAAGAAGAAAAGACACTTACTGTCAAAAAAAAAATGAGTTAGTGAACTCAGTAATTTAAATCCACATACTTGAAAGACTGTTGAGGATATAACAAAATATAAAAACAACAGAAACAAATGTATAAGCATAAACATCTATTACTGGTATAATTCAGTCAGAGTTTTGTGCTAAAACTAATAGAGCTCTGTGTGAAAGGGAACAGTTACCTATCCAGATGGTCAACAACCTAGCCTGAAACAGGTTAAATAGAGAAAACCTTTATAAACTTATTTTCTATTTCTGGAAATAAGATTGAAGTGAATTGATTGATTACTTGCACTAATTTACAGACCTCATGCTGGTCAAGATTTTCCTCAAATTTGGATCATTATAAAAACACAAAGTATGACAACATCAAGAAAATAATTTCCACATAACACAGAAAACTAGTCTATTTTTGGGAAAGTTTGGTAACCCTTGTTAACATACTCTATAGTGATTTGCTTCTTATATTTGGAAGCATGCCCATCTATTATGATATTCTATCTAGGAAATACCATAAAACCCAATATAATTCATGGATGACCTTTTGGTTATAGGAATACTGCATTGTATTAATTCATTTATTTCATGTGGTGTAGCCTAATATCCGCACATATTTCTCCAAAATATTTTGAGAAAAATGAAAAATAACTGATTAGTAGAAAGTAGTTCAAAACACTGTGGTGTAATGAATATTGATTTGAAATATGGAAAGTTCTTCCTGGTTAAAAAAATATGAAATTTGTTTTGTATTTTAGTAATGTAATTTTGTACAAATTGAATGTTATTAATTCATATTGATGGACTCAAAATTGATACAATTAAATGTAAAAATATATGATATTTTAAAAATAAAAAAATAAACATGAGGTTCATTTAAGAGTATTTTTCCAGATTTTTTTTTGAAATTTTTAAATTTAGTAATGTTAAATTTTTTCATTATATCTTATGTAAATTATTTCTAATTAGGATCCACAAAGGCAAATAAATATATTAATGAATTAATACAGAAATATTAATCTGTCCATTTTAAAAGGCATTCCATAACTATGTATTAACAATATATTTTTTTCTAATTCAAATATTGTTTGAGAAAATATTTCTCCTCTTATTATTAAAGACTCTCTGAATGACACATGGCAACAGATATATAGGAAATAAATAAAAACATTTTAGATCTGCTCAATTTCAAATATATTGATACTGATTCAGATACTAGAAATGATTATTATTTAACATTACTCTGCTGTGCTGAAAAAGCAATGCTGATATTGCATGAAGTAATCATTTGCATAATAGTAATATTATCTTCATGCTTATTATTCAATTGAAATTCCTTGCTTTAAATAAATTCAGCTTTCTTTTCAGAAACACTAAATAAAGACTAATTTACCTTTTGTGTTTTTCCTGAAGATATCACCAGAAATCTATTTATGCAAAAGGCAGATTTGCACAGAAATATATCTAGAGAGAATCACTTTCCTTTGTTGCCAGAGTCATATATTACTCATGAACTAAGGAGGTTAAATACAACAAGAAATTATCTACCACAGAGGTTTCGGCTGGTTTACAATTCAACCAGCAAGGTCCTCAAGAGAAAATGTTCATTGCCTCCTATTCCATTAGGTAGGCTGAGCACAATTTCTCCATGAGTCCTTCAAAGGCCCAATTAAGCAAATCTGTTCTCTTGGAAACAAGCAGACAAAAATATCATTCAGTCACATAATCATTCATTAACCATCCTCAGCTAACACCATCTGAAAACTGGAAAATTGCACTGCCGAAATTCCAGGGTATAATTCAACAGCTGCTGCAATGATCCAGAGTGAGATTCCTTCCTGATTTCTCCATGATTAGTTACTTCAGATGTGTTACTTAACTTTTTTCATTCTCCCCTAGTCCATCATGTAAAAATGGAGATGATAAGAACATGCATGTCATAGGGTTGTTTGAGTTCAAAGTGATTTGGTTAAACAAATTGTGTGGAACATTGCCAGGTGCATCGGAGTGACTAAATGTTTCACAATATTGAGGATGAGATTTGGAATTTTATGCATTGTTATGATGAGGGGTAATTAATTGATCTATAGTGTTCAGTTTTATGTTTCTGTTGATAATATCAAGTTTAAAAATTAGAAACCTGTTTAAAGTAAAACATTTTAATTAGTGAACTATATGTCACTCCATCAATTAATTGGCTATGAGACCCCTAATTCAGAAATAAACCATCAAGCAATATACATGTAAACGCTTTATACAAGTAAAGGTAGTTCCTTAGTCTTTTTCATTTTGAAATTAGGATCATGATTGCTATTTTTGTGCATATTTATATAATTGCACAATTTCATTAAATGTGCCTGAGCATTCTAATCAGAAAATACTACCTTAATATTTTTCTATGTAGATATAGAGGATGAGATGAATATTAATCATAAGAATTGAACTTGTTTATAGAATAAAATCTCTGGCTGTGTATGGGATACTGGGAAGTTTATTTTGAGGCAGAACTGATTTTAAAGTCCTTGGACATACATGCTATTGAGCTAATTTTATCTTTAATTGAGTGCCTCTCATTTGCTAGTCAGAGCAATATGTGGTTTATTTATACATTCAATCCTCAAAACTCCCAGTGCCCCTCATAGCTAGGCACTATGAATACTGCCTGCATTTCTCAAATGTAGACATTAACCCCATACACACAGAGAGCAAGTAGTGGAGTCATATGTCCCAACACAGTGCCTGTGTTCTTGTTGGTCATGTTTTAGAGACACACAACATATAACACACCACAGAAGTTTTGAGGTTATCATTTTCATACTCTACGATGATAATTTTAATTTACATTGTTAAAAAAACAAATGTAACAAGAATTAGCAATTGGAAAGTGCTCTACATACTCCAGATTCATTGCATCAAACATTAGGAACAAGCCCATTTGTTTTTTCCCCATGAGCAATTTGTGCAGGAATTACCAAACTATCTACTAATAGAAAAATAAATATATAAATAAATATCAGCTGTATAGTTACTAAACAAAGGTAAAGTTTGAAAACAATTTTTGAATTAATTTGGTCTTTTTTTCAGTTAATTCGAACATTTTTTCATAAGTAATTGGGAACATTAAATTTCTAAATATAATTAGTACAAAAAGACTTTAAAAATTTTTTGAGGAAATGCCAAGATTTTTTCTTTTTTGTGTGTGTGTGTTCCAAGCATATATTGGAAATTGAAGAATTTTCCATTGAAGATTCATTACATTAAATGATCATAAATTCTTCTACACTAGCACCATTTCTAGCATAAGGATCTTTCTTCATTTGCTAGGTTGTATGTTGTCAGGTGCTACTATTTTCACCCAGGTTTCTTTTGTACCTGCACAGCAGATGGAGTGTGGAAACTACATTTCCTAGGATATCATGCTCTACATAGTTCATATTTATCACCCATTAAGTGGAGTGAGTAACATGTGATTGGAATATTGGAAGAAAGGAAAATGAGTTATTCTCTGTAGCAGCAAATGTGTGGAAAATGTCAATATGAGCACGGGTATTGATGTTCTTGTTTTATTTATAATGAATATAAACAAATAATTTCACATCTTATGTTAGTCAGCGAAAGGGTACTGATGCAAAGCACCCAAAATCGGTTGGCTTTTATAAAGGTTCTTTATTTGGGTTAGAAGCTTAAATTTACAAAGCCATAAAGAGACCAACTCAAGGTACGATGAGACGTATTTTCTCAACAAAGATGATTGCTGGTGTCTGTGAGGGTTCAGCCTTCCTTCTTCCTCTTATTGTTCCATGTTCACAGCTTCTTCCAATCTCAGATGTAGGCTGGAATAAGTCTCCTCTCTTTTCCTAGGGTTTTCTTAGCACTGCAAAGTATAAGGTGAATGGCTCATCTCTCTGTGAGGGGCCTCTGCCCTGTCTATGGAGCTCTCTCTCTTCCTCTGTGTTCTTCTGTCTCCTTGATGTAGTGTCCATTTATATAGCCCACTAAGTTATTGGAGACTCAACCATACATGCCCTAATGATGTGACTGAATGAAAGCTATAAACTTTATTTAATCAAGCAAAAATAAACCCTTTGAAATGGGTATCAAGTCCAGGGGAAAAGAATATTTTTCATACATAATCAATATCTCCTTTTGGAATTTATAAATAATATCAAACTTCCACACTCTACCCTCTGAATTCCAAAAAGATATTATAATATTTTTAAAAATCTTTAAATCAGTAACAATGCTAAGTGCAAAATCATATTGCAATCAGTTTATAGGAATAGAGTTTGTCTTGGGGCAGAGTCCCATCTGGCTGTAGACATCTGAAATTTAAAAAACAAATTATCTACTTGCAGTATAAAAAGGGACTGATAAGGGATAAACATTTCCATTACCACAAGGAAAATTTTGGAAGGAGACATGAGTCACATGTGCCCTAAATTCTATAAACCTCCAGATTAGAATTCATTAGATATAAAAGTCTAAGAGTCATTCTCAAGATAAAGATTTCTTCTCCCTGGGCCCTCATGGGGACCTACCTATTTCACAGACTTCCCCAATGGCCATTTTCTTGGTTCCAACCTCATAAAGCATCTGGATGGTGACTGATTTCCATAATTCACCCTCCAAGAATGTTGATCTATGGCCACAACTTACCCAATCTTTGGGGTAGAGTCTCAACCCATTTAGTGCAATGAGGGGAGATAGCATCCACCATAATCTCTGGCCTATAAGCCCAACCTTCTCAGAGCCATGAATTGGCATCCTGGTCTCCCTAATCTATGGTGTGGCAGGCCCAACCTCTCAGACCTGTGGAGTGTCAACATTAGTCTCTGCAACCCTTGGTGAATGTGCTTCATCCTCTCTGTACCCTGGGGTGGCAAAAATCTCCCTGAAAATGGTGCTGGAACATACACCTTCTTCAAATGCCAGGGCAAAATCACCCTCTCTGTAATCATACTTGGGATCATTCTCTTGCCTGAAAGAAATGTCTTAATTCCAGACATTACCTTCCATGATTTTCTTCTTAAAGCCATTTTCCCTTCCATATATCCCCTCCATGTCCCTTTTTTCCAGGCTGACAGAGGTTTTGTTCATACATCTCTCAAAGAAAGCATTTTGGTTTCGCATGAAGGAAGAAGAGGTCCAAGCCATCAGGCACTAATACTTTCTAAAATTCTTTCTGACATAACTACATTTTCAATTCTGACTTACAAGTTCCAAGTACAGTCAAGTCCTAAAATAGGGCACTATCTTCTGGAGGCTTGATTTCCAGAGGCTTGGAATTTCCAGAATTAGTTTCTGGTTACTTTGTACCCAACAATTCAATTCTCAGCTTATCTCTCTCATGTAGCATTTTACTAAAAGCTGTAAGGAGAAGCCAAGCTGTATTCTTTGAGTTTATTTTGGAAATTTCTTCAGCTAAATGTCCAGACTCACCATTCTCAAATTCTGCATTCCATAAAACATCCGGATTTAATCTTCTTAAGTTATCTTGAACCTTAAAATACAGATCACCTTTCCTCCAGTTTCCAATGGTAGCTTCATCATTTACTTTGAAGGCCTCATAAAAAGTGTCTTTAGTGTCCATATTCCTAAAAATACTCTCTTCAAAGCAATCTAGGCTTTTTCTATTAAGCATCTCACAATTCCTCCAAAAAAGATGCCTTACCATTTATAAAGCCATTCTAGCATTTTGGTAATTGCAAAAGCACCATCCCACTCTCTGGTACCAGTTTCTGTGTTAGTCAGCCAAAGGGGTGCTGAGGCAAAGTATCAGAAATCTGTTGGCTTTTATAAAGGTTAGTTATTTTCTGTTGAAGCTTACAGTCACAAGGCCATAAAGAATATATTACTTCCCTCAGCAAAGTCTGTTGCCAGATGTTGGAGCAAAATGGCTGCTGTTCTCTGCTATGATTCAGGATTACTCTTCCTTTTAAGGCTCCATGGTCCCAGCTGGCATAAAATTCAATTCTTTTCCTGGGGCTTATATCTCTCTGGGCTCAGCTGCTCTGCTCTTTCCACAAGGCCAGCTGTAAACTATCAGGCAATAATCTAAACTCTCTCCCCAGGGATCCAGCATCAAAACCAAGCTCTCTCCTTTCCTGTGTCATTTCTGTGTGAGTGTCTGCCTACCAAGGGGGTGAGGACTTAACATACTACAGATGTGTCCAAAACAAAGCATTAATCTTAATTTAATCAAGTAAAATAAAACCTCTAAATGTAATACAATCAATGGTTATCATGCCCAGAAAACAGACCTGTTTACAACCATAATCAATATTTCTTTTTGGAATTCATCAATAATATCAAACTGCCACAGTGATTCTTCAAGAAGATGAATATAATAGAAAAATCCTTAGCAAGACTGAAAAACAAAAACGAGTTTTACAAATAAGTGAAATTAGAAATAAGAGGTAAGTTACTAGTGAAACAACAGAAATAGGATAAAAAGAGGATATTATGAATGGCTGTATGTCACCAAACTAGAAAACATAGAAAAAGTGCATAAATTCCTAGAGACATACAAAGAAGTAACCTACAATAACCAGAGAAGAAAAAGACCTCAACAAATGAATAACAAGTATAGAATTTGAAAAAATCATCTAAAACTTCCACAAAATGAAATGTCCAGGACCAGATGGTGGCATGAGGGAATTCTACCAAACCTTGAAGAAAAATTTATACTAATCTTGTTTAAACTCTTCAAAAAAAATTGAACAGGAAGGAACACTATCAAACTCATTATCTGATGCTAACATCACCCTAATACCAAAGCCAAACACACGATGAACAAAGAAAATTTTGGACCAAGTTATCTAATGAATATAGGTGCAAAGATCTTTAACAAAATATCTGCTAACTGTACCCAAATGCATAATAAACCAATTATAGACAATGATCAATTTGGCTTTATCCCTGGTATGGAAGGATGGTTTACCACAAGAAATCAAATTATTGTAATACACCACATCAATAAATTGAACAAGAAAAATCATATAATCATCTCAATTTATGCAGAAAAATATTTTACAATGAACCTGATCCCTATATATAGGAAAGAGCTTCTCAACCACTGAGTCAAACCCCCAGCATCTTTTGATTATTAAAAAAAAAAACAATTTGAAAGACAGAAAATGAAGTAAATAGTCTCAACATGACAAAATATATAAAAAATGAACAAATAAAAAGGTACACAAAGTGAAATACTGAAAGACTAACTGCTGAGAGTAGGAACAAGAAAAGATGCTCAATGTTACCAATGTTATTGAATATTGTGCTAGAAGTTCCAGCTACATAAATTAGGCTAGATAAAGAAACAAAAGGCACTGAAAGAGGAAAGGAAGAAGTAAAACTTATATTATTTGTTGATGAAATTATCCAACAACTAGAAAATCCTGAAAAAATCCACAACAAACTATTAGAGTAAATAAAGACGTTCAAAAAACAAGAGCTACAAGATTAATATGCAAAAATCAGTAGTGTTTATTTATACTACTAATTAGCAATTACAGGGAGAATTCAGGAAAAAAATTCCATTTGCTATAGCATCTAAAAGAATAAAATATTTAGGAAAAAGCTTAAGGATATAAAAGACCTGTATTCAGAAAAATACAAAAGTTTTCTAATATAAAACAATAAAGACCTAAATAAATGGAAAGATAGTCTATGTTCATGGATTGGAAAAACTACGTATCAACAAGATGTCAATTCTACCAAAATTGTTTTACATATTCAATGCATTCACAATAACTCTGAACAGCCTCTTTTGCAGTAAGAGAGAGGACAATTATCAAAATTATTTGGATGGGTAAGAGTACCTGAATAACCAAAAATATCTTAGAAAAAATTAACCAAGTTAGGTAAGTCTCACTACCTAATTTAAAGCTTAATACTTAGCTACAGGGGTAAAAACAGAATGATATTGACATAAAGCTAGACATGATGACCAATGGAATAAAATTGAGTGCTCAGAAATGGGCCCTCACATCTATGGTCAAGTGGTTTTTGACAAGTCTCTCAAAACTACCAGGCTGAATCAGAACAGTCTTTTCAACAAATGGTGATGGAAATATTGGATAGCCATAACCAAACAAAAGAAAAAGGATCCCTGTCTCACACCTTACACAAAAATTAACTCAAAATGTATCAATGACCTGAATATAAAAGCTAGAAACCAAAAACTCTTAGAAGACGGTGTAGGAAAACAATTTCAAGATCTGGTGGTATGTAGTGGTTTCTTTAATCTCACACCCAAAGCAAGAGCAATGATAGAAAATTTAAATAAATGGGCTTCCTCAAAATTAAACAGTTGTGCTCTTTAAATGGCTTTGTCAAGAAAGTTAAATGACAGTCTAATCAATGGGAGAAAATATTTGAAAATCACATATCTGATAAAGTTTATCTGTGTTACATAAAGTGATTGTGCAACTCAATGATAAAAAAGACAAGCAAACCAATCAAAAATGAGCAGAAGTCCTAAGCAGATATTTTTCTAAAGAGGAAATTCAAATGGCCAAAATAAAAATGAAAATATGTTCACAAAACATAGCTTCTAGGGAAATGTAGATCAAAGCTATGAGATATAATTTCATGTGTTTGTTGGCCATTATTTAAAAAAAGGAAAAATACTAGTGCTATAGAGGATGTGAAGGAATAGGAACACTCTTCCACTGTTTATGGGAATTTAAAATGGTGCAACCTCTGTGGAAGACTGTTTGGTGTGTCCTCAGGAAGCTAAATATGCATTTGCCATATGAATCAACAGTCTTGAGACTAGGAATATATTCCAAAAATTGAAAGCAGTGGCATAGACAGATATTTTCCCAGCATTGTTTATAGTAGACTTATTTGCAGATGCTAAAAGATGGAAACATCCTAAGTGTCCATCAACTGATGAGTGGATAAGCAAAATGTGGAATATACATAAAATGGAATACTACTCAGTGTTAACAAGAAATGTCACTATGTATATGATATCATCAATGAACCTTGTGGGCATTATGTTTAATGACATAAGCTAGACACAAAAGGGTTGAGAAAGGGTAGATGATGATTCATGTATGTAGAATTTTAATAAGTTTGTTTGTAAAAGGATAAAGTTGATGGCTAAACATTAAAATGCATATAATTAACACAGCTGGTTTTTAAATGAGACTGTGGCTGAAAGACATAGTATAGAGTCATAAATATCAAAAGAAATGAAGTTAGAGGATAAAGTTGAGACTCTATACCATAGTGAACTTGATAGTGGAAGGTGAAATACAAGAATGTTCTTCAATGAACTAGAAAAATGTATGTCTGTATTATAAGGTGTTATGTTTAGGCTAATGTGTCAACTCAGCCCTGTAATTGTACCCAGTTGTTTGGTCAAGCAAACACTGGGCTAATTGTAATACAAGGACAATTATGGACTTTAGTTACCAGTGAGTTTACTGCATAGATATCTGATTGAATCTACATCAGCCAGGAAGATTTCCATCAGCAATGAGGGACACTTTAACCAATCAGTTTAATGCCTGAAAAGGGGAAGTGATTTCAGCATTCAGATAGAATTTCTTAGCTAGTCTTTGGACAGCCAGCATCTCCCAGAAACTCATCAAGGACTTTCATTGGACTTTCATCAGAGCCCCAAGTTTGCAGCCTGCCTGTGAAACCTGGACTTCTGCATCCCCATGGTCATGTGACAAACTCTTATAATATATCATAATATTGACAGGTATCTCCTGTTGATTCTGTTTCCCTAGAGAACCTTGACTAATACAGCTTAGTAGCCGGAGTGTTTCTTGAGGAATAGTCTTAAACATGGGATGCCTGAGGTGGTTTTGGGACATTTGCAATTGGCTCTCTACTCTAACTGGATTCAAGGGTACTAATGACTCCCTTTCCAATAATGAAGAGGCTGCTAAAAGTCCATGGTGTGATATGGTAATAGAGATATGCAAAATATCATCACTGGATTCCCCTACTTCCATGATTATAAGAAGCAAGGATATGGGTGAGAATGTTTTCAATGCTTTGCCAGAGTTTTGTGGGTCCAAAAGGTATAATGGTGTTGGCTGGCTCTTTGTAGATACTCTGGATATTGTTACAAAAGAAAGGGATGAGCTAAAGGATTCAAATTTGAAACTTAAATGTTGCATGAATTATGTGAAAGTTTCTATGTGTGCTCTGAACGAAAATCTTGTCTCCTGTAGCCACAGACTTGAAATATCTGAGAACCAAACACAGACAATCATTGTATGAGTAGCAGAGTTACAAAGGGAGCTAAAATCTCAACCCTGCAGAATTTCTTCAGTTAAAGTGAATGCAAGGCTTGAAAAGTAGTGGAACCCAGAGGATTGTGATGGAGATAAATGGGATGATGATAATATTGGTGGATACATTGGAATCCTAAATTCTGCTGAGACTTTACCAAAAAATCCTGCAATGGCCTCCCCTGTGGAGACCACACCTTGTCAACTTGTATCACCCAGCCTCCAACCTGCCCCAGGTAGCCTGGACTTCCTTCCAGACCTGAGGCAGTTACCTGCCAAATTCTGGCATGCATTGCCCAGGCTCCAGTCTGCCCTGAGGAATCTGCCTTTCAATTCCTCCCTGAAGAGATTAATCCAGTTTCACAGGAGAAAATGCAAAGGAATGCCCTGAAGTCAGTAGCTTGCAAGAAATTTCTAACCTTTCTCCTTACCCTCCCCCACCCACCCCTCTTGTCTTTGAGACCTATTACTAGATTAAAATCACAACAAGCCCCTAAAGGTGAAATACAAAGGGTACCCATGAGGAACTATGCTATTTTCTGAAAGAACTGCATGAGATTTCCAACTTATATAGACAGAAATTAAGGGAATATGTGTGGGAATGTATACTAAGTGTATGCAATAATGTTGGATGGAATATAAAGCTGTATCAGGCTGAATTTATTGATATGGACTCACTAAGCGAAATTCTGAATTCCATGCTGTAGCTTGAGGGGTTAGAAAGGGCTCTAACAGTTTGCTTCGGTGGATGACTGAAACATAGAACAAAAGATGGCCTAGCATGCCTTAAGTTGAGATGCCCAATTTACCCTGGTATACAGTAGAAGACAGTTAGAGGGATTGGAATGCTAGAATGGATTTACCATTTGAGACTTGCCAACCTACCCCAGGAATGTCCAGAGGACACACCTTTAACCAGGACTTTGAAGAATAAATTTGTAAGACTAACCCCATCTTCCCTGAAGATCTCTGAGGATGCTCTTGTCTGTAGTTCAGATATTACTGTAGGGAGAGCTTTAATGGAATTAGAATCCTTAAATATAATGGGAATTATCAGATCTCCATCAAGTAAAAGTCAAGTATCAGCAATTAATCACCAAAGACAAGGTGGGCATTGTTACCACAAAGAAAGTTAGATTCAAAGTAGGACTCAAAATAGTCTGAGTCACATAGCGGTATAGCATTAGCTAATAAATCATGGGGTATGTAGAAGTGAAATAGATGGACAGCCTACTAAATTTCTTCTGGATCTGTATAAGCAGAAAAGTTGTAGGTCAAGGAACAACCCTAACACAAATTGCAGAAGCAGAGAATCATGTTCCCTTTATCAATTCCCAGACTTGAGACAGTTTACAGATCCATGAGCCCCTTAAATGAGGAGAAGGCCAAGTCCCCTTGGGGAAGAAGGATCCTGTTAAACTGCCAAAAATTTATACTTTTAATCTTCCTCCCACCTATCCCGAAGAAGATGTACAGTCTTTTACCAGAGTAACTGTGCATTGGGGAAAAGGAAATGATAAGACATTTTGGGGATTATTAGACACTGGCTCAGAAGTGACATTAATTCCAGAAGACCCAAAACATCATTGTGGTCCACCAGTCAGAGTAGGGGCTTATGGGGATCAGGTGATTGATGGAGTTTTAGCTCATGTCCATCTCACAGTGGGTCCAGTGTGTCCCCAGACACATTCAGTGGTTATTTCCCAGTTTCCAGAAGGCATAATTGAAATAGACATACTCAGTAATTGGCAGAATCCCTACATTGTATCACTGACTTGTGGAGTGAGTGATATTATGGTTGGAAAGGCCAAGTGGAAGCCACTAGAACTGCCACTACCAAGCAAAATAATAAATGAAAGGCAATACCAGATTCCTGGGTGGATGGCAGAGATTAGTGCCACTCTCAAGGATTTGAAAATGCAGGGGAAGTGATTCCCACCACATCCCCATTCAACTCCCTTCTTTGGTCTGTGCAGAAAACAGATAGATCTTGGAGGATGACAGTAGATTATTGTAAACTTAACCAGGTGGTGACTCCAATTGCAGCTTCTGTCCCGGTTGTGGTATCATTGCTTGAGCAAATCATCACATCCCCCTTGGTACCTGTTATGCAGCTTTTAATCTGGCAAATGCTTTTTTTTTCAATTTCCATTAGTAAGGACCACCAGAAATAGTTTGCTTTCAACTGGCAAGGCCAGCATTATACCTTCTCTGTTCTGTCTCAGGGGTATATCAACTCTGGAGCCCTGTGTCATAATATTGTCCACAGAGACCTTGATCATCTCTCCCTCCCACAAGACATCACACTGGTCCATTATATTGATGATATCGTGTTGATAGATCCTAGTGAGCAAGAAATTGCAAAGACTCTAGACTTACTGGTAAGACATTTGCATTAGAGAGGATGGGAGATAACTCCAACAAAAATACAGGGTCCTTCCACTTCAGTGAAATTTCTACGTGTCCAGTGTGGCGGGGTGGGTTATTTTGAGATATTCCTTTTAAAGTGAAGGATAAGCTGTTGCATCTGGCTCTTCCTATGTCCAAAAAAGGGACATAAAACTCAGTTGGTCTCTTCGCGATTTTGGAGACAACACATTCCTCATTTGGATGTGCTATTTTGGCCCATTTACTGAGTGACCAGAAAAGCTGTTGGTTTTGATTGGGGACCAGAACAAGAGGAGGCTCTTTGACAAATCCAGGCTGCTGTGCAAGATGCACTACCACTTGGCCCATATGATCCAGCAGATCCAATGATGCTGCAAGTTTCAGTGGCAAATAGAGATGCTGTCTGGAGACTTTGGTATGCCTGCATAGGAGAATCACAATGCAGACCCTAGGATTTTGAAAACAAAGCCCTGCTCTCTTTTGCACATAACTACTCCCTTTTGAGAAACAGCTTTTGACCTGCTACTGGGCCTTAATAGAGACTGAATGCTTAACCATGGACCATCAAGTTACCATGAAACCTGAGTTGCCTATCATGAGCTGGGTATTGTCTGACCCATCAAACCAAAAATTTAGGTGTACACAGAAGCACTTCATAATAAAGTAGAAGTACTATATATGAGATACGGATTGAGAAGGCCCTGAAGGCACAAGTAAGTTACATGAGGAAGTAGCTCAAATACCCATGGTCACCACCCCTGCCATGTCACCTTCTCTTTCCAAGCCCACAGCTTTGGTCTCTTGGGAAGTCACTTAAAATCAATTGACTGAGTAAGAGAAATTTTGGGCCTGGTTTACAGATGGTTCTGCATGATATGCAGATACCACCCAAAAGTAGACATCTGCAGCACTGTAGCCCTTTTCCAGCACATCCCTGAAAGAGAGTGGTGAAAACAAATCCTCCTAGTGGGCAGAACTTCAAGCAGTGCACCTGTTTGTTCATTCTGCTTGGAAAAAGTAATGGCCAGAGGTGTGTTTGTACACTGGTTCATGGGCTGTTACCAATGTTTAGCTGGATGGTGAGGGACTTGGAAGGAACGTGATTGGAAAATTGGTGTTAAAGATGTCTGGGGAAGAAGTATGTGGATAGATTTTTCTGAGTGAGAAAAACATGAAAATATGTGTGTCCCATGTGAGTGCTTACCAGAGGGTGACTTCAGCAGAGGAAATTTTTGATAATCAAGTTGATAAGATGACCCGCTTTGTGCCTAATTTCCTCCCTCTTTCCCCAGTCACTCCTGTCATTGTCCAATGGTCTTATGAAAAAAGTGGCAATGGAGGTAGGGATGGAGTTTATGCTTGGGCTCAGAAACATGGACTTCCCCTCACCAAGGCTGACTTTGCTATAGTCACTGCTAAATGCCAAATCTGTCATCAGCAGAGACCCACACTCAGCCCCCAATATGGCACCATTCCTCAAGGTGAACAGCCTGCTACCTTGTGGCAGGATGACTACATTAGACCACTTCCACCATGAAAGGGGCAACAATTTGTTTTAACTGGAATAGACACATACTCCAGATATGGGTTTGCATTTTCTGCACACAATGTTTCTTCTAAAACTACAATCCATGGATTTACCAAATGTGTTATCTACCAATATGACATTCCACACAGTATTGCTTCTAATCAAAGAACCAATTTCACAGCAAATGATGAGTGGGAATGGGCACATGCCCATGGAATTCACTGATCTTATCATGTTCCCCATCACCCTGAAGCAGCCAGAGTGATCAAAGAGTGAAATAGCCTTTTGAAGACTCAATTACAGTGCCAATTAGGTGGCAATACCTTGCAGGGCTTGGTCAATGTTCTCCAAGAGTCAGTGTGTGCTTTAAATCAGCATCCACTCCATAGTACTGTTTCTCCCATAACCAGGATACCTGGGTCCAGGCTCAAAGTATGGAAATGGGAGTGGCACCATTCACTATCACCCAAAGTGACTTTCTAGGAAAATGTTTGCTTCCTGTCCCTGCAACCTTACTGCTGGTTTACAGGTTTTAGTCCCAAAAGGAAGAGTGCTACCACCAGGGAACTCAAAATTGATTCCACTGAACTGGAAATTAATACTGCTACTTGGTCACTTTGGGCCCCTTTTATCTCTGAATCAACAGGCAAAAAGAGAATTAATGTATTGGCTGGGGTGATTGATCCTGACTACCTAGGGGAAATAAGACTGCAACTACATAAGGGAGGTAAAGAAGACTTTGCCTGGACCACAAGAGATCCCCTAGGGTATCTCCTAGTACTTCCATTCCCTGTGATTAAAGTCAATAGAAAATTGCAACAACCCAATCCAAGCAGGACTAACAATGGACCAGGATCTTCAAGAATGAAAGTTTGGGTCTCCCCACCAGGCAAAGAACCACAGCCAGCTCAAGTGCTTGCTGGGGATAACGGGAACATGGAATGGGTAAGGGAAGAAGGTAGTGATAAATATGAACTTTGACCATGTGACCAGTTACAGAAATGAGGACTGTGATAGTCATGAATCTCTCTGCCTTATTTCATTATGAGTATGATTGTATATGTACTCAAAATGAATTTCTTTGTTTTCTTCCCCAAACTTTTCCCTTTTCATATTACAAGTTGTATTATTTTCATGTCATAATATTTAAGGATGTCAAGTTTAAGAGTGACAATTACCCAAGTACTTGCACCTTATTCTGTATGGAGTTAAGGGAATTAATGCATTTCCAGTTGTAGGCATGAGAATTGAACATTGTTAAGAAGAATATATATATGCATGTATGCTACTGTTTTTACTTAGAGTCTAAGTATGATTTAAGGTAATGTGTATGCTTGCCAAGTTGACAAGGGGTGAAGTGTGATGGTTAGGCTAATGTGTCAGCTCGGCCAGGTAATTGTGACCAGTTGTTTGGTCAAGCATGCACTGGGCTAATTGTAATACACGGACATTTATGGACTTTAGTTATCAGTGAGTGTATTGCATGGATCACTGATTACATCTACATCAGCCACGAAGTTTGCCATCAGCCATTAGTGATGTTTTATCCAATCAGTTGAATGCCTTAAAAGAGAAAGTGATTTTAGAAATCAGAGAGAATTTCCCAGCTTGTCTTTGGACAGCCAACATCTCCCAGGAACACTTCAAGGACCTTCATTGGACTTTCATCGGAGTTCCTGGTTTGCAGCCTGCCTGTGGAACCTGGATTGTGCATCCCCATTGTCATATGAGAGACTCATAAAATCTCATACTATTGACAGATATCTCCTGTTGATTTTGTTTCCCCAGAGTACTCTGACTAATACATAAAGTGTTCATAATATGGTGAAATACAGGAATAATACAATTAATATAAATTATGTACTAAAGTCATTTAAGATTATAATTTCATTAATTTCAAAGAAGATAGTATCTCAATGCTAAGGGAAAACAATTGAGGGTTTTAAGAGAGTATGGGATTTTTCTTTTTTGCGTTAGTGAAAATGTAAAATTTACTGTGCTGTTAAGAGCATAACTCTGTGATTATACTGACAACCATATCATGGGGAAAATATATGTAATGTAAGCTATGGACTATGGTTAGTAGTAATATTTTAATCTTCAATTATTTGTAACAAAGGCCCACACAAATGCAAACTAAATGTCAATAGGGCGGTATATAAGAATGCATATTTTCATAAATTTTCTGTAAACCTACACATTTTCTAATAAAAAAATTAATGTGCAACAGCCAAATTCTACCTGACTGATAGCATTTTATCAAACAAATGAGCAACAGGATAGCAGATGAATCAAGGTTCAATAAAGAGAAAAGAGATGACATAATACATGCAAATAAATTAACAATAAGTGTCTAAAATCTAAATAGAACAAAATGCTTTAAAAAGAGATGGACCCTAAATTGAGGAAATATTGCTCACATGGTCACTTACCAGAAAGGCATCCAGAGTGTGATTAAATACTATTATGTGGGTAACACCAGTAAGAGTCTGCAGCTAGTTAAATTTAAGCAGGGGTGCATATATACGTTTTCCAATATTCACCTATCAGGTTAACTGCAAAATAATATTGACATTCATCCCATCTCTTCTTGGGATTTTATAATGTTTTAATTTTCTCTTTTCTCTTATAGTACAAAGAGAATAATCAGTTTCTGATAAAAAGTCATAATTTTTGTGCTGGATGCTATCTAAATTTTTTAAAAAAATATTATAACAATTTTATTGTGTTTATTTTTTTATTTTTATGTTTTAAGTTTTTGCTTGTTCTATACATTTTTATTTATTTATTTATTTATTTATTTTAATTTTTACCAGGAGGTCCTGGGGATCGAATCCAAGTATCTCCATTTGGGAGATGGACGCCCAACCATTTGAGCCACATATGCCCCCTGTTTACTTTTTAAAAGAAGCTTTAGATTGCATAAACTTTACATAACTAAATAGAGGATTCCCATATGCCCCAACCCCTCTGCTTCTCACACTTGACCACATTAACAACCTCCTTCATTATTGTTCTACATTTGTTACAATTGATGCACACATATTTAGCCATTGCTACTAACTGGGAACTATAGTTTACATTTTAGTTAACCCAGTGTCCTGGACAATTTTGTAGGTAATGGCAAAATATATTCTGCTCTCTATCTGTAATTGCAGTTACATGCAGGACAATTCCAATGTCACAAAAATACCCCCATATGACATCTATTCTTCCTTCTCCCTCTCTTTAGAATCTTTGTTTTCCATTTGCATTATATCAATGATAAAAGTTCTTCCCTTGCTAGAATAATAATAAATCTACAACAGAATAATAATACATCTACATTAGTCCATTGCTAGAATAATGTCTATTATAGAAAAATAAGTTCACTTTAGTCCATTGTTCATGCTCCAATCTTGAGGATTTGGGGATGGTGATGCCCACTCTGTTTCTAATTAAGTGGGGACTTACAGTCCATTGAGCAGATGGATGGAAATATTATATTTGCAGTTGCAGACACACTTTGTTCCATTGGATGGGTGTTTTCCATCATCATCTCCTTGCTAGCTGCCGTGGTTAAGTGAACTGGAGAGTAGGTGTGGCAATTCTGCTGAGATTTAGGGTTCAAATGGTACATAAACAGATCAAAGATTTAAGTCCCTGGGAAATATATTTAACAAGTATAGTGCTAATTATAGGTTCAAATAGAAGGGGCAGAAGAATCATGTTTAGGAAAAATATGAGTCTAACATTGTTACACTGGGGAATATAAATTCCAATGTAAGGACCCCAAACAGGGTGCTGAATTCATGAGCTTATCAGATCTACTTGTAGTGCTTGATTTATCTTTAAAATGTATAATTTCTTACTGTCCATATCTGAAGCTAAAATATGCAACCTTCTCTTACATATCTGAAAATCTACCCAGCTGTTTTATGTGATGAGGGAGATAAAGAAAATCCCTAAGTGACAGACAAAGATTTATTTTTTTTAATTTCTTACATGTCAAAATAATATTAATGATATTCTTTCATAATTTGTAAAAATATGTCTCACGACAATGAAAGGTGTTGGTGATGGTTTGATGCATGGAACCCCTGTATGATGTTATGCATGTTTGTTTTCTAAGTTCACAACTTTTACTATATGCTTGTTGTTTACATATTTTCATATATGAATGATATACTTTAATAAAATAAAAAATATATATATATCTAAAGATTGCAAGCAGTGAAAGAAAAATTTGTTTAAAAATGGAATTATGCAACTATGCAATTAATATGCAATTATGTAATAAAATTCACATTGAAATATATTTTTTTAATTTAAAAGATTAAAAAATGTTAACATGTGAGCAGGGAAATAAACATTCTCCTATATTGTGTTCAAAAGATAAATATCTATAAAACTATTTCTATTTTGATGTTTTTATTCTCTTTTTTTCCTAAAGCTGCCTAATAATGTATGATAAAATGGGCTGCTCAATATCCAAGAAATTTATGGGGTGGATTAATACACAGTTCTGCACATTATAAATTATCAAAGTATTGGCAGAGTCATGCATTTGCTGAGGTCTCTCAGGTTCTGGCAGTAGCAAATGATGACAGAACTCAATGTGTGCCTTCATTATGTGACTTGTTCTCTCTCTCTCTCTCTCTCTCTCTCTCTCTCTCTCTCTCTCTCTCTCTCTCTCTCTC